>ATSW01119748.1:0-11472 GCA_000444245.1 Botryllus schlosseri
CAGAATCGAATCACTCAGGTACTCGATTTTGCCCAGCCCTACCCACAACTCGCTAAATTATGGTAAAACATGACGCTATTCTGGTTGTGAACAATATAAATGAATTGTTTCGCACGGTAGCGAGCGGGCTATACCGATATACAGTCTCAGCCCAGATTTCCGCATATTGGCGGAGCTACCTATGTCTGGTGTAACGGCAGTTAATAGTTCGGTCCGGTTGTAAAAGATTGCTCCAGCTGGGCTCCGCAAATTCTCCGAGTTCTCCAAGTTCTGTGAACGCACCCGCGATTTACATATATTTTGATGTACCTACACGGACGACGGACGTAGCCTATACGATGGTGGAGTTGGCGAAGATTGGGTGTCTCCCGTAGATTTTGGATTAAGTTATAGGGATCTAGTTATATTGTTGAATATGACAATGAATCTGTGGCTTTATCGCGTCTCCTCAAGATGTCCTCAGGAAATTTTCCCTCGAGTATTGTTTACATTTATTACTCACAGATATGTAGCGCTTGTAAGTAGGATTGTGACGAGAAGTCGTAGTTTCGTGTGACGAACCAGAATTTTTCTCACCATCTCTAATACATAGCCACGCGAGAAATCATTGAGACACAGCAAGAGAGTGCATGGCGCAGTTTAAAATAGATAACCTTATAAATTTAGCAGCTAGGCCTATTCGTCTCTGCTTGAACATCGCTTTATCGAATTTCTTCGCTGTGGTCCCGTTAGAGATTTGGTCACACTTAGGATTGTATTTAGAGTAAGAGGTGTATGAAAAACTTTGTTTAAAACATTTTTAAACATTGTTTTAAACAAATGACAAAAACTTTTTTTAGGGAGCCATCTAGCAATGCCAATCCACTGTGAAGGCACAGTTGAAGATTCGTGACGTCATGGCTGAAAACAAAACAATAATAAACAAACAATAAAAATGCTTTGAACAAGCGTCATNTTTTATAAACATGCTTGTTTAAAATTAATTTTTGTTTTCAATGCAACCCTACTNACACTGGGNTCATAGCTCCGCTTGGATGNTCTTATGCAGTACTTANGAGCATAGGNAAATTATTGCTTTTGTNGGATCATAGCAATGGTTTTCGAAAATGAGTTGAGTAAATCGGAAAAGTGAACTTCGTAATTTTGAAAGTTAGTTCNAACTCATGTCNAATATCTATCCCTGTTATAAAGAAATTGTCGCCGGCATGCCTTGTAGAGCTGTGGATCTCAACCGGGGGTCCGCAAAACNTCAAATTTGCAAAGTGCTGGTTAACAACCTAATTTATNTTNTTTAACTTNGAGAAATCACGAGGAAGTCTCGCNTNATAACTGCCAGAACTTCGGGACTCAAATGAACAGAATGNCCGTTTGAGNTGAAATNTTCTACNGTGCGAGCTCATTTTAATTGCCAAATTTNTACTGATACCGAGATATTGCTGTTTTGTTCGGGTTTNGGAAAAAANNTNTTGCAAATATCTATTTACCAATTTCTACATAAATAGTATGACGTTATTTTCAAGNAAAGACATTTGGTGGCTGTTTGTCACTAGTCCGCAGTAAATATATGCACACGACAGNTGACGGTTGCACGATAATTGCTCTAAATNTGAACCAAAACTGGGGGAGTGTCCGTGGGGNTCCTTGAAAGTCTAAAGGGGTAGGTAGAGAACCACTGTTGTAGAGGCTTCTCATGGGNATCAACATCTTCTCATATTCNATTGCGGATATCTTGGATTCGACTCCGTTGTTATTCTTCAANCTTTTTTNCNTGTTTTCGGGTTCGCTTTGTGAATAANTCACGCGATACGTTTGAAAGTTGGANGTNAAATCCATCCGTCACACCTCCAGGCAGAGGTGTGTCGTTGGATACTGTTGATGAATCAACCGAAACTGCTTCNAGAATGATCGACAAATAAATTTTCATGACAACTATATCTTACCGAAAAANNTNNCGCGAGTNCGNGCCCTCGTGTCTGCGACTACATACTGTTTCTCTAACTAACATGCAAGCATGCAACGACACTCCATCTGCATTATTGGCGTNATCCCTGGTAGCACGTACTTAATCCCTATTACTGGAGGGTTTGNATGAACCAATCATTGTTAATCTTGCTTTGTGTCTCAACTACTTNCGCATTNATCGTGGCTTGACGTGATAANNTACTACTTGTCNATTAGAGTAATATGATGAATGTNTCGTAAATGCCNATGATTTCAGGCTTCGTTTTCGAGTTCCAATGAGGTTTTGTCACCTAACCAAACGTCTTGCANTTTTCGAAACTACCAGCTATGTTCGATTCTCTGTACACAAGGCAGGACAAGGTCTGATTCCTTGGCTGATCGCCTTTTCGACGCGGTCGACTCTGCGCGGNGCACTCGGCGGATGCGCGAGCCTCCGGAAATGTCATTTCGCTGCCCGAAGACTGGCACTGCGGTCATGTAGTGGCTAATGTTGTACATGTTATCAAGTCCCGACACCTGTCATTACCTCGTTTTAATTAAACACCGTCGGCGCGAGTTCAGGCACCGCGCTATTGAGAGGAAGTGAGGTCTTGGACCAACCTACGAGATTTCGTCATGCACTTAAAAAGAAGGTACGCTATCTCACGCTCGCCTGATGCGTACTCGATGTCCTATCTGGATTTCTAAGATTGTTTCACCTGTTTCCTGTTCCGTGCCTTGTATTTAAAATTCCTCTCGTTCACTTTTCAACACATTTTATTCTACACACTCGGCAATTACTGGCAATTATCTTACCGGAACCTTTCCTGGCGAGACGCGGTGTACGTTCCGTTTTGNAGTTTGGGAATCGTACGACCGCGCTGTCGGAATCGCTCTGATACGGCANGAAATTGGCACGGCGGAATTGTGATTTATTTCTCATTAGGGAAGTAGAAGCGACATTATACTTCATGGTTCTCGTCAAAGTATAGATGACGACACTGTCGTGCGTTCTCTGTCATAGGAGACAAAAATCATTTCTTCACTACACTGAGAGGAAAGAATCCAACTACATCGTGAAGGTAAACGCCGAAATAAAATTAAAATCAAAATAAATAGAAAACGAATAAGAAATTTAGGAATAATGAAATGAACAATGAAATCAGGTCCCAGACCGATGATTGATATCAAGGCATATATACACCGAGGAAACTCAGTGCATAAAACTTAACAAGTACAGTCACCTATATAATTATGAGCTGGTCCAGTCAGCAATAGGAAAGGTGAAGCGGGTAAGAACCTGCAGCCTATTTCAATGCGCGTAACACAGTTACCTTTGTGCAAATAATTGCCTTTGTGAGATACACGTTAAAAAAAGTCGGCGCATCTCGAATCAGGATAAAAACGTCTAGTACAAAGCTTTCGCCTTTGTCTTTATATACAGGAACTCCAAAACGATGTACGTGTGTTTGCACTGCGTCCGAATCCGTTTGCGATGTGGTTAATCCTGCGTCGCGCGGATCGTTTCGGCTTTTTCAACGCATCTAACGAATGCGGTTTTCTCACAGTGTACTCATTTTGTTACATCATGACCTTCAACCCGTCGTGTTCCGTAAATGCGTCACCGCCTCGTTTCGGTTCAAAGGCGCTTCCCACCTGATTCGAACCACCACGCGCTTCTCTTTATGCGATGACTGATTCGAATCTTATAATTGAGGCTCATTTCAAGAAAGGCGTCCTCATGCCTTGGGGATTATGTTGAAGCGCTTGCGCCGCGGACTGACCGTCTTCGGCGCCCGCGTACCAGAACCCAGAACTCATCATACCCTGTTGCTGATGCGGCAGTGGAGGATGCCCGACGTGCATCGAATTTGGATGATGCATAGATACCGCAGCGTACGGGTCGTGACTGGATTCAGAGGAAGTCACGTCGGCCTGCGACACCGATGCCAGCGTGTTGGCAGGAATAGAAAATGGCGGCAGTACTCCGGCGCTGTGCGGTAATGGATGTCCGCCTGGTGATGACATTTCTGTCTTCATCGCTTGGTGGTGAGGCGTATCAGGCGCGTTTGGTGGAGGTAGGCCAAGCACATGCTGGGAGGGTGACATCATGTCGTACTGCGCTGAAGTAACTGTGTGCGGAGAGGTCATGCCATGCGGAGGGGGTGACATGCCGGAAGTGGATTGGGATTGAGGCGAGCGGTCTCCGCCAGAACTTGGACTCCAGGTCTGTCCGTTGCTGCCGTTCGTGTCGACCCCGTTAGAATTGGGCTCCATGATAGGCGAAGTCATCGAGGCCGGACTGGCAGAATTGTTATTGCCGTTATTGTTTGAAGACGATAATAAAGGATTGTCCTTGTCCTGGTGGCCTTGTTTCATGAGCTTTTTGAATTTCGAGCGTCGGTTTTGGAACCAGATTTTCACCTGTCAATTCAAGGTATAATGTGATGGGAACGGTTTAAATGTCGAGTGGCCTATTTCCTGTATAGGCAATCTTGAACGATGAATAACAAATTTATTCTAAGCACACTTATCGCTCAAATGCAAGTGTCACATAAAGTCATAAACCATCAGAATCTATATGTTGTTGACGCAAGTTTTTGATGTCTTTTTGGTCGGAATACTCTTCGTTATATACCTTGTCTCGTATACGATCTCGAGCGTGAACACGTTCACGTATATTACGCCGTGCACTATCGCCATCGAAGCATGTCAGACAACAAAATATCGGACCCCCACCGACGACTAGCACCGCCGCATATTAATTAAGTATAGGGGCATATGATTCTCCAATACAGCGATGAATTTTGGTTC
This sequence comes from Botryllus schlosseri, assembly GCA_000444245.1. NCBI lineage: Eukaryota > Metazoa > Chordata > Ascidiacea > Stolidobranchia > Styelidae > Botryllus > Botryllus schlosseri. Next base: position 4,756 of record ATSW01119748.1, read on the forward strand.
ATTACATTTTTAAAAACCAGCGATGCGGCGCTTGGTTTCCACTTTGTGGGTCTTGGTGAGAAGGAATTCGCTTATGCCTGTTCTATCGACAGCGAAATGAATGGGCCTTATACATTGCGGTTCATCTGATTGAAATATTCCATGACATCAAACGCGAATTTTCTCCAAACCCACCGGCCCGGTCATAATATGTTTTAGTAAACTATTGACCCGTCGGGATCCTTTACGTCCACCCTTCAACGTCTCGCGGTCGTTGCTTATTCCTTCTCGTTATGTTTATGACTCAACAAGCGTTTAGGGAATCAGACGCTAAGGTATTTATTTACCTGAGTCTGTGTCAATCCTAAAGAGGCCGCGAGCTCTGCGCGCTCCGGTAATGCCAGGTACTGCGTCTGTTGAAAACGCCTATTCAACGCTTGTAACTGAAGACTTGAGTATATGGTTCTTGGCTTCCTCATTTTCTTTTTCTTCCCTTTCATAGTCGAATCTCCCCCTAAATGATTTCCGTCTGCAAAAGAAGAGCTTGTAGAATGCGCGATTGGAATCAGAAATGTATGTAAGGCGAGACCTCTTAGATATCCAACCAGGCTATCTTTTAATTTTGTTCTTGATTAAAGAAACATGAATTTTCAATTGAGACGCGTAATCAAATTTCAAGTGTATAAAATATCAATGTTATGACATATTGCAATAGGTGCCAGGCGTCGGAACGACCGAACGAGAGTACTAGGAAATATATCCAGTTACATCCGAGGAAGAAGTCGGAGTAAAAGAAATGGAATCGGTTTCGCGATAGGTCACGAATCCGAACAAAGCGATAGACACGAAATATTTGTTCAAATGCTGCCGTTGCTCAAAATTACGGGTATCGGATTCTATGTATAATTTAAATACGACTCATGATTAATGCAACGGCGAATCGGCGCGTCTTAACTTTTGCAATGCGAAACCGGTTATGTGAATTGGCGTTGTCGCTCGGAACGCGTGCAGGCTGCAATTGTGTTACCATTAATANGTTCACGGTAGCTATCACTAAGAACGCTTACTGTATGAAATTCACAAGTACGTCAAGTAACTCAAAATCTTCATCGCGTTAATACTGCGTNCTGTNTGAAGTAACAAAGTAAATCNCTCAGAGCTTTTTNTAAGTTACGTATCACGATACGCCCCAGAACGCTAAACGAAAACAGCCAGATCTAAAATGATGTAACTATATATGGATGCTTATAGTCTATTTCCAAATTCCATTATGTCGTGGGNGAACATTNCNTCTGATAATCGAAAATATGTNAGATCTATCCGCCAATAGGTGTAGGCTACGTCAAAACATATTATTGCGCCAAATGCGTTTGATCAACTACGCCGGCTCTCAGATTGTGCAAGGGGTGTAAATAGTCATTGATGAGCTGCGGCGGAGCTTATAGCGTTATCAATGAAGAAAATTACACAGCTCTCTCAGCATCGGATCCCTTGAATCGCGCACACATGCAATTATGTCCTATGACCTGCTACACTCCGATAGCTTCGATCTGAAGAATAGCAATCAAAGTATCAAATTTCGTNCGCCAGATATTTGTGAAGATAACCAACACACTGTAATTTTTCTTACGCATTACGCAATTCAAAATCTATCATCTTCAGGACAATTGATTTGACTTTCATGATGTCCTTATTTGAGAAATTGTCGCAATCTATGCAGGCCCGAGATTTATCATCTGTCANATCGTGGTTCTCAAAGGATAAAGGGAATAACAGATGGCCATGACGCATTTTCGACTAGTTCAAGGATGCATAGCGTTTTGAATTNAAATANCCTCAACATAGAATACAACTGTATTTCGCGAAGAGTTTGGTAACGCGATTCAAAATGGCGGACNTGTATNTTTGTGCATATGTAACGCNAAACGAANGCNTTTTCACATANGTNACGAGCACACCTATGTCGAGGCTGNCAAGGTTTATTAATNTTGCCTGGGCGTCTACATTATCGTTGCGGGACGCTCTGACGGCGTTGTAGTNGTTCTCACGCCATACTGCTTTACCATTACTAAAGATCNNTTCTTCCTATATACGTGAGCAGGTTGTTCTATAATTTCAATACTGCGAAGTTCATAATGGAAGTGACAGAGACACTGGATTACACTCACTCGCTCGTACGTTGCTGCCCGTATAGGAAGCGTGTAGTCATAGGAACGGACTCATCCCTATGTCACGGAGCTTAATAAACCTGTTATTACCGGACGAATATTTGTAACACGAACGCCGCTATATTGAGACTGTGAGCGCGATTTCAACTTTCACACGCTAGCATTATCGTTGGGTCTTGCTTATTGACCTGAATCACCCACATAGTAATATTTTGTGGGGGGCTATCGTAAATATCTCGGGTTATAGTAACGAGTAATTAACGGGAAAATATGATATTTTGGTTGTTAATATTTCCNCCGCATGTCTGCAGTTTGCTGTCTTGGGAATCGATCCCNCCGACATTCAGATCCTTTGCNACATTCGAACAAACATGAATGGAATTTGTTGTACGTTACGGTCAACCGAATGTTACAATAACTACCGGACGATGACAAATTCGTNCCGAGAAATTTTCAATATACNATCGTCGATTGAATTCAATTCGTTTGTAGCTTCTGGGGGAGGTTATATGCCGANAGTTTAAAAGAATTAACGGGTTAATGTGCAGTGTGCACCCTGCANTATANGNAAGNACGTTATGTGCGATCNNTCTTGTTTTATGATTCCGANGCAGCCGACGTACAACACGGGCCANGTTCNNACCAGNCCTTTGNTGGATACCGCTTTCGCGGATNTGATTCAGATCATNAGTTCACCAATGTGTTTTNCTCTGAGATNAATTCCTAAATATACCGGTGTCACNNTAGCGACGNACTCCTTAATTATTTCNATGAAAAATGGCGTTACGAATTAAGCTCGACCATAGCGTACAAGTATNGTAATTTAATTGATTTAATGAGACGCCGCATCATTCACTTTTCCATATCAGCCAACCGCAANTGACGNACCATATTTCCGCATTTGCTNTAAACGGCGTCACAGGCTTCATATGCGCCTGTTGGTGGCTCGTACATCCCGNGTCAAGAAACTTTGTTTCANAATGGCGAGGACNATGCATGNAGGACCATGTTCGTGTGATGCATGGCCCAAATATATGCTGACCGATCATGGCGCGCGTGTTCAGTATTGTCTAATGAGGAAGGCATTTTGATTCTCGTCTGCACCATCGAGGTGCTTGGACGCTGGAGATGNGAAGAAGCTGTCAAGTTATCAAGACAGAACAACAAATTCCCCCTCTCCACGCTATNCGGGTAATCCGTGGATTCAGTTTGACGAGCTTCGGGATTCAGTCTTTGGTCTGGCCGGGACCGCAATTGAATCCCCGTACTACCGATCCAGAAGCCGGACGCTCCAACATCAAATTTATTNCGTAAAACCATAAATCTCTGAANTTTGTGAAATTANGCCGAGGTGTAAAGTGATAAAGGTTTGGGTGCTGAAGTGGTATCAAATGACGGCGGTGCTTATGGGGTGATATTAATGAGTTAAACGCACGAGCGCACCCTCTGAATTTGCAATGAGTAATAGGGACACATCAGTATATAACCATCGCCATAGTTGTTTACTAAAGCAATTAAGAAAGTTTCGACCTCGGTGAACACAGCGTACCGCGCCAGATCTAGGTAAAGAGGCCACTGGATTTGCGTTAACGCCTTTTCAAAGCGGCTTCCTTTTTAAGGACAAAGCCCCCATATCTGCGTGATCTCACTGGAATTATTTTCATAATGCAACACATGACTGAAATGTCCGACTTTATATGTTAACTGATTTGGAATGAATTTAAGACTAAATCAATGATGACAGTTCGCATGCTGCTATGTCGCTGACACATATTATGCACTGTCGTGAAGCTTCCACTGAGGGTCATTTCGCACCAATAACACACTCCTCTGCATATATCGTGTGAAGCAGGGCCTTCCACATGTCTATATCAGTATAGGGAAGTCTTTTACCCCGCTTTATAGAATAATAATTATGACCTGACCTTACACATATATGAATGAACCTATATCAGTAAGGACGTATAATTTCTCATCCAACAGCATATGCAGAAGGCATGGCGTATACCGTGCTGTAAACGAGTCCGCAGCTGTATATTTTATTTCATATATTTAAAAATGATTAAACGTCATATACAAGTGTGATGTTGAAATGAATGCAATGCCACAATGAAGTTTAAAATTAATAAGGAGTAGTCTGGCGTCCATAGTTCGCCAAGTGATGTTTCCAATTTTCTCGCTTTTCGGACTTACGTGATTCAAATGTTCATCACCCGATTATTATATGAATGCCGTCATCACGTAATGAGCGTTGCTTCAGATAAAAGCAAGAATATATATTCACATTCAGCACTATCAAAACGATCCCACGAGTGACTTTCTCGGATTTGAGTTGAGTTCTCTTTCCTATGCATGCTTTCCCAAAATCGTTGTATACGAAATTACTAATTACAGTACTATCCGACATCAATGACTATATTTGCAATATTGTGTGATGTAGGGTACATTAGAGAAATTGATTTCCAAAATTAGAAACCAATCGATTAGCTAGCTAAATTAGAAAATATATTCGGAATTGATACCTTATTTTTCGGAAAACCATTCACTGAGCAATTCTGTATTTTTTTTAAAAAATAAATGGCAAAATGTACCAATAAATAATCCCTCAAACTATGAGACTTCGGCATACAGCGTTACAGTCAGATAGTTATCAGCGTATATCTCGATAAGGTGCTTTATCCATAGACGGATTCACAGGAAGGTGAATCAGTATATCTCGTTGGAAAAGTATCCACACGCGTCTTTACTTATTCGACAGACAAGGCGCGTTTGAGGTCAAGTTACCATACGTGTATCAAGGACGCAATTAATCAGACGAGGCAACTGTCTTTCTATATTTCTAACATGACATATACAGTATCACTGTTGAAGACGAACGCATTCTAACTTCAAGGAGACACATTAATCCACTTGTATTTCGCCTGCTGGGAGACATGTCGTTCACATACAAATCCTCACGGACAGATATCGGTAGTGAGTAACCTTGGCACTGAAACATCTCAAGTACTTTAAAGATCACGATTCTCTATTAAAGTGAAAAAAAATAACCTGAGTCGTTGTTACACACGCTACACGAAAAAACATGAAGACTTGACCATGGTATATATGTAGATAATACATTCGGTTTTGTACGGAATTTCCAGAAAGTATCTCTGTCAAAAGGATCGCGGATAATCGACGTGTTCGAAGTGCTAGGTATATATGGTGATCAACCTATAGTTTTGTGAAATATACGATGAGTAGCGAAAATGATAGGGATTTGCGCAATTTAAAGAATTGTTTAATTCGCCTCTATAGGTGATCACACTTACAAAAGTATCTCATTATCATACTAAGGCTTCTCCAGATTGACACTATTAAATAAACAATGTTTTCTTCAAATTTGCGGTATTATCCATAATTACGATTTGTAATTATCATCGACATACTCCGCTATCTTCATGACCGTATGTAAATAGTAATTATAGACACGCGAGTGTCAATATAAAATCGGGACTTTACATTAAACATCGCGAAGTGATAAATTGGTTTTGAAATGACCAATCGAGGTCCTCCTAAACATAGATTGGAGGCGCATTTTGCGAATTTGCATCCTTTACGCACCGAAACGGTTGCCCGGACAATAAAAATGATTATTGAGTTTTCTAGTTACTTGAGAAGATTTTACGTATGAATTAGGCAGTAGTAACCAACGTAGTTATCCGTGAAAATAATAGTATAAAATATAATTTCGATGAAATAGATTTGCTGGTGCACACTGCACATTGTATATTTACAAGTTATCATACACCCAGAAAAATAAATGTCCAGCTTTACGTTCCCGGATAGTGTGACTACATCACCATAGTGTCCCCGTACGTGATATTTTTCGGTTTGCATACATTCACTGCGGTCTACGCTATGGCTATAAATGTTAGTCGGTTATGCGAGGTGTTTTCATAATTTGAAACACAAATATCCGCTCGTTTTAATGAGGTATAGTGCGGTTTAGTATCAGATATGGACGGCGTATGCCGATTATACTATATATTATATTGCATAGATATGCATATCGTATTTCCGTTAAAATTCCTTGATACACCGTCTTTTGTCTTACATAACGTTATAGCCTGTCAACATCTAATACACATATCTTGTGTGTTGTATAAAATTTCAACTGTGTAATGGATCATGAATGTTAGCCATATGTCGCTATTACCTTGAACACTTATAAAAACTATTGTGAATTAGATGATCGTACATTGGTGAATGAAACCCACTCTTTGTCGCATTGACATCTCTGTGAATTACATTTAGAGATGATTGATTAGTGACATCTCGAAAAGCATCTGGTTATAAGTATGAACATTTTATTTCAGCTATAAACTACAAATGCAGGTATCACCATACCCTGTTTACAAATCCTCAAAAACAATAATCATAAACGCACCTTGATGGAGTACAACCGCATCCCCCAGTCCGCCACAGTTAGAATATTGGTTCATAATGCTGCCGTAAGTGTGTCCGGGGCTGCCATAAGCTAACCCGTGGAACCCCCCACCACTTGGCGAGCCAAGGGAGTGAGGCGGTG
>ATSW01119754.1:0-12335 GCA_000444245.1 Botryllus schlosseri
AGGAGGGCGTTGCAGAAGCAGTGAACATTAAATTTGCGTGGTTTTTCTCGTATTCGCTGGTATTCGCGTGTACGTATAGGTCTACTCTAGAATAACACTGTGCAATGATTTTGCGATCCGTCTTTCATGCAGACCTCGTGAAATCGATTGTCTCACTTAGCATTTATTATCCGGTTAACCGGTTAGATAAATTCCAAATATCCGGATAGTGAAAATTATTGATATCCGAACTAACCCTAGTAGCAACAACTGTTTAATGTTGCGTGCCGCCTGCTCTTTAGCTACGGTACTGCAGTCAAGTGCTTGCTGACGAGGAACACTTACTGCGATTACACGTTCAGCTAGATCTATTGCCACAAAAGAATCATTGAAATGAATCCAATCAGAACGCAGAAAGAAGTAACCGGAGTCTCTATGAGCTATTAACTATAGCTAAAACATAGCCTTACATATCTAAAGAAATATATATCTTCGTTTTCTGACGCCATGGAGATTTTGATGTCACATATGAGCCTGTCAAGTTGGTGTTATATTCCTGATGTCATATCTTAGATTTGCGTTACGTCCCTACATACATATGTCAACAATGATTATATCTTACATAGAGAAAACTTATTTATTAGTTCACAATCCGCAGGCGTAATGTGAGTGCTGTTATACTTGAAATAGGCCGTCGAGTGACAAATATACACGACAAAATAACGAAAACTAATGCACCGAACATTTCGTGCGATGTTTCTAAATGATCGCCGAAGTCATCGCGGTGCATTTACGGCGAAAGTTTATGTTTTGTTTGACGCAGCGATGAAAAATGAGCTCGTTTCCTCTAAAAATAGTTGTCGTGATGAGTCGCAATAATTCATTACAGTAATGGCGGAAAGTTCTGTTCCCAGCTCCGCAAGGCAGTTGTATCTCTTGGCATCACGCGAATTTATACTGCTGCATGCACGAAGTGTCAGTTATTTTGATATTAAGTCGCTTTGATGTTTCTATCCAAAATGAAATCGAAATCAAAAATATGTTGTCTCGTTTTCGCGCAGTTTTACACCCAAAATTGATTCATATCAGGTTATAATGGCATTGCTAATAGCGACAAATATTTGTGTCTGTTTACGGAATGCAGAGACGTCGAATTTGCATCATGATTTAAATTCTAAAGGATAAGCAAGACTTTAGTTTTTTTGTGACCTGCGAATACGCATGTGCCTAATTTTCAACAGCAGCTTATGACTATTGCCGTGACGCATCACGATTGTGACGTAATATATTGTATATAACCTTAGCAACGCTGCATTTTTTCGACTGACACAAACGCTTTAAGACTTGGAAATGATTTTCAACGAAATGCCGTCGTGGTCAATGCTGCGCTATTGAACTTAGGGGGATATTGACAGACTGTATGCCAAATTACGCATGGGAAAAGCATGCATCAAAAATGTTTTATGGGAAAGGACGCTCGGGGAATGTAGTGCGTTCACTGGAAAACGTCTCGACACCAACGACATGATGCTTGTCGCACTCATATATGACCCATGCCAGTCATCAATTGATGACCGGCATGTGAAAGTCGGTTTGATAAGCATTACTTTTAATCACTCGGAATATCCGGTGCAATCATGGGCCTAATGCAAAGTCGGAGGATGGGCCAATAAGTGTTCCCAACGAATTCTATCCTTTCGGAATAACAAGGCTACCAAGTTATAATGGCATATATGATACATGAGAGTTGATCCAGGTAATCATAGTCGTCGAGTTACCCAATCTTGCCGGGCAGTACATGCCAGCAAGGCGAGCTTGAACCATTTCCAATTGCATAAGGGTGGCACTATACATGGATCGGTATATCTCCTCCCGTAGCGTTAGGTTTCGGAATCGATACCGAAGTTTCGTTTCTACATTATAGAAACTATTTTAATTAGCCATTTTCGCTCTTGAGTCATAAATCCATCGAACCCATATACGAAATGCAATTAGTGACAATAGTGTGCATGGCATATTCGATGGTACTCAAACTGACGCAATTTGCTCGGTCACGATGACTAATTTTACTGAAGATAAGAATCCTAAATACGGCCGGCATAGTGCGCGTGTAGCAAATGAAATGTAATCTTCAAACCTGATTATACATATATAAGTTGTCGCCCATATACTATACGAATCATTTATATAAAATCATGGTAAGTTCGAATTTATATTGAAATAATCACAATGGTTACAATTTGAATATCGAAAGACCGAATTGTACTTAAATCGATAGAATGAGCTATTTTTAATAGCTAAATACGCTATATCAGTGATTAAAGCTGCCGCCCTTATATAGCCTACTCTACGGATTTAATTACTGATATGGCACATTACCTATTATAAATAGCTCATTGTATCGTGTTAAGCACCAACTTGCCGATTCTGTGTTGTAATATTCATACTGCATACTATTACGAATATTTCAATATAAATTCGATTTATATTCTGTCAGATTCAAAATGCAGGTATATTTTCAAATTACTGTAGCGTTGCGTCGGCAGGATCGGAAACCCGTCCAATGGCAACGCAATTTGATAATTTATTTAATCCTTTAATCGTCATATTAGGAATTTTTCCGCAAACTTTAAATTTTGAGGATTGGCAAAACTTTTGCTGTATACCCCGCGGGCGGTTCAAAGCGCATCGGAGCAATCGCTACGCCGAAAAACAAATCAAGATCTGTTGCCATCCGGGCGATGAGATTTGTCGCATAACAGAGTAATCCCAGATAGTCACATTCTCCCGTGCTGCGGATGGTAAAGGATTTTCGGTGATTTTTAGGCTTTGTCCTCAAACTGGTTTTTGCTGGATGCGCGCGGATCCGTATAACTCGCCAATTCGTTGATTGGCTGGTGCAGACGGGTGGGTGCCTTTATTTTGTTCAAGGCAACCACCAGAGGCGGTCAGTAGCGAAGCACTCCTACCTTTCCGGGGTAATCACGTATGTTGAGCCTACACTCTTTCTACGTGCCTACGTGCATACCTACATTAGTTAGCAAGTAATAATTGAAAAGTTTTTTTTTCATAATAAATGAAAAATTTTCAAACTCCTATAGCTTCATTTATACTCGCTGGAATTGAGCAAATTTGGTGTGCAACGTTTATTAGCCAACCTCACAATTTTAGTTAATAGCCGCAAAAATCTCAAAAAAGTTATTTTTGAATACCCTATTATATGGCAGTGTGGGGTGTGTACTGTTCCTACTTCATCCCACGCGGGCATGATGTCTGTGAAATGTTCCGCCGTGTGTTCGGACTTCTTTTACTCTCAAATATGATTGTTGTTGTTTTGGTATTCATGTTTGTTTGTTTGTTTTAAGGTATTCATGGCCAACTTCTAGGCTTTTATAAGACACCGTTTACAGCGATGTGGCGAGGAGGAGCCTAGATAAACCTCTAACACTTAAAGTAGGAATTGTGGAGTCGACCTCGGTGTTGCGGCTGAGGATTATACCACTACGCTATCTCGCCCCCCTAAGCATCCATGTTGTTTTTCGGCTACAATGGTCATGTACAGCGGGCCGATATTCTTTATCTTAATTCCGTATCTGCCGATTGTAGCATGGTCCACTTTTAGGCTAGACATGATGTCGGGGGAGGTGGTAACACACAGTTCGAACACACCGCATACATGATATCCTAGACAGAACGCGGTTCAACATTCTCATTTTGACTCTGCAGAAGTTCTGCTTGTAATATACGATGCTGCACAACGTCTCTAAGTGAGCTAGCCGTAACAACGTACTTCGACTGAACACTGTTCTTGCCATACTGCGATTACACCGGGAATAGGCCGGCAATGCAATCATAATTAGGGAATTGTACAGTCAGCAACAATTGAATTGTCCCTCTCGCCGTCACATTACCTTTCGTCGACCTTTTCTACAGTTGGAACAATGGGGGACCGGGCGTCGAACAAGACTAGACACGCATAGATAACAATCAAAAATTTATTTTTTATTATGGGACAATAACTGAAATTGCGCAGTTATGGCAAAAATTGAAACATTCGCTGTCTCGTGTATAAACACAAATTATATACACGGCTATAGTGTAGATTGCAGACGCTGCCATTGCACGTGGTTTATCGCATCTCCGTGCACTTTTGACTTGGTCATAAGCTATTGGTATTTCTTAAATTGGTTATGGAAAATTATGAAGAATTCTTCATACAGTTCATGGCGTTGTCGGGGTGGGTCGAATCGCTCATAATGCTTATAGTTTGGATTTGTAATGATATGACGGTGTCACACTGAAAATTTCTGACGTCACTTCATTGTTGGACGTTTAGTTTCCATGTGTCTCGTCCAATTGCTTGTTTTCACGAATTCATGACAGACTTTTGTATGGCATTGCGAAGCATATTGTCTATTCGAAAAAGTTTGACGTCGTAACGTAAAATATGCGTTTGTCGTATATGCAATAATTATTGTATTATAATAATCATTGCTTTTAGGAACTGTCATCGAAATTTATGTACTTACTTCGTTATCTCCTGGACGAGGTATATACGGATGAAGCAGGCTCTATTTTTAGGATAAGTGTTTCCTAAAATAACTACATATCTTCTAATCGCGTGGCGCATTTATCACATCCATCGTTTTTGGGTAGATTTTCCTGGTATTGCGCTATTTCTGTATAGTTATAGTATGCCATGTAGCAGTGAATCGTAAGCTTTGTAATTCACCGCGAATGCAGATTTGCGATGTCATAACCAAACCGCTTCCCATCGACTCATGGTTTTCGTATTAGTATCATGGCAGCAATGCGCCTTTTCACGGTGTTTCTGCACCAATATGCTATCCATAGTTGACAGATATCATCCGATTTCCAGAAGGTGGCGTCCCTTATGGGTGGCAATGCAAATCTTCGTTCTGAATTTGATGTAATTACGAATTTTAGCCATGTTCAGGTTGGAGTTTGGTATGAAACTTTTGTGGAACCGAATTCGGAATGTTTTTAATATTTTTACGGGAATTTTTAATGAAATTTCTGTCCTGGTTATTTTCGTGCTTTGGACATCATGCAAAGTATGGTTAAAGCTTGGATTAAACTTGGACATAAACCCCAAAGCATTCAGGTATATGAAAATATTGGCTCAACTCTGTTAATCTCGTCCGCTCTCATTTCTTCTTCTCAAAGTATTATAGGTTGGTAGTTTCAGACAAATAATAATGATATTCTTCAGATAGGCGCACGTGGAGTTTTATCAGCTTAGACTAATCGCCGGGAATTTTATCTATTAGCAGTATATAGATTCCGTGAAAACTTTGCGTGAATGGACATGGGATGTTTGATTGAAGTGTCGAGGCCGAGGTGTGCTGCTGAATAGCTGCGTACTGTGTGATGCTAGTTGTTGTGCGTAATTTCACCAAGGCATGCAGTTGTGCGAGTCGAGGATTATTCGACTATCTGAAGTGTAAGTGCAGTATAAACATACGTACCTATCATCTATTGCGATACAATGAAGGTCACTTTAGTTTTCAAACACGCCAAATCCAAGTCAACGATATCAAGATATTATAGAAACTAATAAATAGTCGATTTCGGAGCCCAAGTATCGCTGCAGTCACGTATTTCAGCATTATATAATCTCAGATAGGATATACTAGCTAAATGATGGATATAATAATCATACTGCCGCAATCGAGGTTGCGCGTAATATGTCACACAGTCAGTATAATGGATAGGCATTGTGATATCGAATTGACATCATGACTGGTTCACAATGCCCATGCACAAATATATTTGTTCCATATCAGCTAGTTCTCGGACTCTATCAGTCAATAAAAGACCTAGATTTGCATTCTGGGGGCATTTTCTCATGGATTCGGTCAAATAAATTTAATTAAATCCGGAACGGGTTGAATCAGTTCATTTTAAACTGCCTGTGTAATGCGGCTTAAAGGAAGTAAGGCCTTTCCGTTGAAGTTCCTGTGATGCTCTTCGTCGTGTGTGCATGATTCACGACCGCTCATAACTCATGTAGAAATATGAAGCCAAAGAATGATCAAATCATGCTCTAAACTCCATGAATAATTACGCTTTACACGAGGCCAAGAGAGCTTGACAAATTAGAATCGAATGATTTCTGCAAGATATTCACGTGTCGGTGTTGCGGTGTTATCAATCACAATATATCTTAGCTCACACGTATGTTGCAAATGACACATGCTCATGATTTGATGGCAGAACGGTCCGAATTCTGTGCAAATAATAATTCGATATCAACCGACTATGCTATTTATGGGGACTACCTTCGAAGATTGTTAACTCGCAATTAATAATACTCCAAAGCCAACACATTACACATTTATATTACTCCGAGGTCAAGAAAACCACCATGCCACAGTAGTTGAACCTGTAGTGTTTCAAGCTCATCGGCTATCATCTTACTATCCACCCGACATGCAGCGCGCGCATCTTTATTATGTGCCAACGTAATATATGTGAATACGCTTTATCTTGTGTGACGAATCTGATCCGTAATGTATGAATGTACCCACTATCCAGTGATGCTTTAAACTCAGAGAGTCCGTTGTCTTAACATCTTTAGTTTTAATTAAATCCGTATTTACTCAATGAATATCAGCTTCACGAAACATATGACATTTTACATAGATATCACAGAATTGGAAAATGTATTTGCACACCCGCAACATAATGCACTATGAGCTTACTCAGCCGTTACATTGCTGTTACCTAACGGGGTGACGACCTAGCTATGACGGAACAAATCAATACGAGAGAGGGCTAAATGCGAGAGATTGAAAGAACAATTCTGGGCGACTGGCACCGATAGGGAATCACAAAGTATGAGAAAAAGCGTATAAAACGCACACTTCCGCCGACTTTGTAAAAAATAACAGGAATAATATGTAGCGTCGGTAGGCCTTTGGAGTCATTCCTCAGGTGAAGTTCTCTGAGTACCCCCGCGTCAATTGAGAGTTTCGAGCAAGTTGAGATTATATTGTTTACCAGGGTGATGAGTAGATTTTATTTTAAAATTTTAAAAATACTATGGAAACCTCGTAGTGAACTGTAGCTTTATAGCTAACCATTTTTTGATGGATTTACCAGAAATTAAGATTGAATACATAACTTACATATCATTTGAAAACTTGTCGTTGAAAATCGTCAACGCATCGAAAATGGCGCCGACTACTGGAAAGCCTCAGTAAGTCGCTTCAAATGTTATGTGTTTATAAACGCGTATTGTGGATTATTTGAAACAAGTAATGTGTCACATAAGGCGACTTGGTTGTTTACTTTAATGTGTGCTGTGTAAAATTGAAGATACGAAACCTTATCTGGATACGTATGATGCCGTAGTTACGTTGCCTGGCGGATTTCTTGTTGTTTTCGAGTGCTTTTCGCTACAATTAAGCGCACGTCACAGATTTGCTTCGCGTAACTTGCCCCCGGGCTATGTTAAGCCGCGTCGCTTTTTACTTAAGCGTTTCGCGTTGGCTACGAAAAAAGACTGAAAATGGCCGCGGCCGGTAATTTTCCGGCGATGAAAATTCGAGTTTGCTTCCTCGCAAATTNTANGTNNNCNGCTTCGAAAATTGGACGTTGCCAATTCCCAACTCGACTAAATTACGGGAGGGAAATGCCGTCTCGTCGGATAATTTCGCAACAGCGCCTTTCCTGGTACGACGCGGACGTAATTGATTGTGAATAATACAACGTTATTATTATGAATCTCGAGCTATTACGAACTGAAATCAAACAGCGTTACGCGAAAATCCGTCTTTATTTACAACCACCATGATATTATTAAGGGGATAAATTCCCGTTACGTCATTGTCGTATGTTGCGAGTATACGAGCAAAAACATGAGCGATGATGTTCACGCTTGGGTTGAAAATATTTGTTGTCAATATCTTCGACCCGAGGTAGCGTTGAGTGCATATCGCCCTCGATTATATCCATCACCGTCGAACAAAAGAACGGCCTAACCCGGTATTATTAACCCCTCGCCGAGATATGAAGCGAAAATATCTCGGAGAAAGGCCAAACAAGCGTAACCAAACACATACCATAATGCGCTGAAGGCTGCGTCACGCCCGGCGTACTCCTATGAAGTACAAGGTCTGTCATCTCCGCGCGTATGACAATGGTGCACTGTTACGAAGTCGAGAATGTACTTCACCCTGCATTGGAGCGAACGCTTTCAACAACTACGTTTTATTCTTTTTTAGGAGCTACGTAATGCAACAGCAACAAGCTTTGCTTCACCCTATCATGAGCAATAAGGACCCGAGCATACAAGTGAAAAAAGAGTGCATCTTATTCTCCCAGTCTGTTATGAACGGGTGAGTGTAACCGCCATTTTACCCGCCTGGTCACGTGATTCGATATTTGACCGCCCGACCTCGCCTTGTAGTTGGTCTTCGGCGTCGGGAACACCAGCACCGCAAATGTCTCACGCCACCGCAGACGGCCCGGAGCCGAGAATCCTGTCCAAGAAAAGGCGGGATCTGATCAACGCCGAGATTAGGGAGCTGCAAAATCTTCTGCCGCTCAAAAAAAGCTCCCGCGAACGACTTTCGTATTTGGGAATCCTCGCGCTGACGAACACGTTCATCAGGAAGGCTACGTTTTTCAAGAAAGGTCGGGATTTTCCCCGCGTTATTCTATTTAGGAATACTGCNCCGACAGTTAAATGGAATTCGGCTAGACTTTTTGGGATGAATACAACTAGGTGTGGCGTTGTTAATAATTTGGCTAGCTCTCCGCCAGTGACAAAGTGTAATATTCCGTTGTCATGGTATCAATATTGCTTAGGCTTCGTTTTGATTTTGATCGATTACGCAAAGTATTTCCTTTGCGATCTTTCACGATAATCAATGCGCGATCGAAAAGTATTTCAAATATTTCATTTCCTTCAACCGTCGTGAATGATAAATTTTGCGATGAGGATGGTTTTTCGCATTTTTGAGGGTATAAGTTGATTTTTATTTTGGAAAAGGTCTCTTTCTCAAGATATTACGCGATTTTAAACATCATATATGTTAAACATTCGCTCGTGATATTTGCGCATAAAGCATAACAGACAACGCGATAGTTTGAATGTTCAAGCATTGTGAGAATATATGTCGTACTAATTATCGCGTGGTAGTACTAGGCAACGCACAACTTGATATCTGACTGTGCAGTGTGCATTCTTCAACACATTCGTCAATCCAAGATCATTCATTGAACCGTTGTTCATGATCTTGCCAGAATGCATCGGAAGCGGCAGCAATCCGATCGCCGGTCTCGTGAGCGACTTTGCAAACTCTCTATCCGGTTTTCTTCTCGTTTTCAACCGAGAAGGAAAGATCCTCTTTTCGTCCGACAACATTCTCGATTATCTCGGTCACACAGTGGTGAGTAATCGCGCTCGCTTGAGATCTGGCGCCTGCTAACGAATCGNGACTTACCAGGTTGAACTCGCCAGTCAAGGCGACAGCATCTACGACATCGTCGACAAAGAAGACCACGAAATGATCCGATCACAGCTAGACTTACAACCGCAAATGGAGAATGGTGAGTACGAAATAACACCCTACTTCNCATTGTGTAATTGAACCTGGCTATCGTCTTTGCACTTTTAAACCCGCTGATGCCCACGCAGCGAAGACACCAAACAAAAGGTTAAGTGTGCGCAAACGAAACTTGAGGCAAAGTAAACGATTCGATTCAACGCCCGAGACGCTGTTGCGATATCTTCAAACGGAAGGGCACGTGATCATCACGGTCGACTGCAAACGCGGCTTTGTGCCTATTTTCAGCTTGGCCTCTTGCGAAAAATTCAAACCGCGAAGTGACAGGCTCCAAAAGCTCACCGCCAATACGGGCTTGTGTAAACACCTGTCTTACTATGGAACAGTTCGGATGTGTCGAATCATACTAGTGTGACAAAGGCGTGGCTCTCAAAACACGATTTTTTTTAATCAACTCTCGTTTCATTGCCAACTGGTAATAGACTTGTCAAGAACACTCGTTGAAGGCACCTGATTCAATTTGACAGCCAGAGTGAAATCAAATATCGATGAATGACAATAATTCGGGAGAATCGTACGTTAGCGAGCACACTTGCGACGTGGGGGCTGGTTCGCGAAATCTATTTTGATAGCGCTGGTGTGAATAGTGACGTGACAATGTGTCGCGGCAGAATAAACCTTCCAGAATGACTGATGGGGACATCCTCAGTGGGATGAAACGGGTAAATCTTGTTAGATCTGCCGCGGTAGCTGATACAAATCATAAGCAAAAGTCTGCCTGTACTTTAATTGACAACCCCCCTTCAGCGTGGTGTGCTAAGCATTGTGGTGGTGTCAGTTGAAACAATGGCGTGTGTTTGTTCCAGGCGACGCCAGGCGTCTGTCGTTCTTCTGTCGGATGTCCACCTCACGTTACATGAAGACTCAGATGCGATCTTGGAAGAACAAGGTATTGTACGACTTCTTCTCAAATTCGCACTCCATTAACTAACCCAATGTTCTGAGTAATCAAATAGTGCTCTGAACCTTTTTGTTGTCGTGGTAGATTTAAGTTTTTACGTCGAGCCACAACCTCTGCATCTCTAGGCTGACAATCCTCTATGTTTGCCTTTAGATCGTGCACGTCACAGGCAAATACCACAAACCAGAAATGAGCAATGACTGGGCCGAGACTACTTTCTTCGCCGTTTGCGAACCCGTCGAGTCCAAGCCAGTCACCGACGTGAGACACCACCCCACCCCGAGACCCACCGAATTCAAAGCGGTCCATTCGCCGGACATGAAGTTCCTCGAAGTTCCCAACAATATATGTTCCTTCCTTGGGTACGACGCAGAGGAAATGGTCAACACGAGCTGGTACCAGTGGATTTTCCCCGACGATCTCAACCAAGCCAGACAACAACATATGAAATTCAGTACGTACCCAATCCTGTTTCATTACCTCAATTAGAAACCTATCACTTCACTGATTAATTTTGATAATCTTTCCACAGTCAAGGAGGATGGCTCTGCGTTCGCTTGCGTCGTTCGAATGATCCACAAAAATGGCGACCTGGTATGGTTCGACTGCACCGCCGAAAAATCGCAAGACACAATCTCAAACTCATTCGTATGCAATTACATAGCAATTGAGTAAGTCCTCTCAAATCACTGTAGAGATTTAGATTTTTATTCATCGCTGTCCTTTCGTTCTCAGCGAAGATGAAGTGCCTTTTTACCGACTCCACCACAATTTGCTGCCATTCCCTGAGCACTACACAGAAGTAAAACGCCATTACCTGGCGGCTAACTCGAGCCTTCTGGCTAGCGCGCTGAACACCGATGTAGGCCTCGCCTCCCCAAGCGGCATGGTATCTCCGACAGGCCGTATGCCCCAAAGTCCCGGCAGCGGTATGCCTCATATGATCATGACGCCCGGCATGTTCCAAGACAATATGGACACCAAGTCCCTGCTTCGTCGGCAATTGAAGAGAAAGTTAGGACACTCGATGGATAGCGCAATGGCCGCTGGGCTTAACCCCGGCGCGTACGCTCCCGGTATGGAACTTTTCAATATCCCACCTCCGAATAAGATGATGGTACGACGCCACACAACTGACCTGCTATACNGATCGCCCGCCCCTACCATGTACCACCCATCTATCCATCCCACATACCACGACTCCATCCACCCATCCATGTACATGGCCTCGCCTATGATAAGCGACCCCGGCCTGGTCCGCCCAGATCACCACTACCGAAGTGATTACGCGGCTATGGCGTCACGATCTGTAGACGCGTCAGCGACGCAAGAATCGTACACGTCACCGAAAACGATTCCATCACCTATGCTTAGGCAAAGCAATCAAAACAACAACGTATGCCTGCAACAGCAGCAAAAATTCGTGGAAAACCAGTACCAACCAATTAATTCCAACCACAGTCCCCAGCACACTCCCACTTACGAACCCCCGAGGTTAAACCACGCCCACTCCCCACCCTTGCTGATAAAATCCTCCCCTGTCCACTCACCCGTGGGATGCGACGGCATGGTGCACTCGCCAGAGCAACGAAATTTCTACAATGACGTCAACAACAACGTCATCGAACATAACTCGTCATGCTCCATGTCGCCCATGTCCTCCCACGGAAACTACTCCCCGGCCCACTCCAGTTACGACAGCCCGGCTGGCAACGAATGTGTGACATCATCACCAATCGACAATGATTTGACGAACCTGATTACATCATACGAGAGTCAATTCGAAGAAGACCAGATGGCGGTAAAGCAGGCCAGTTTGACCAACTGTGTGGCTGTCTCTTATACACATCTCTGAGCGG
>ATSW01119924.1:0-10535 GCA_000444245.1 Botryllus schlosseri
GCAGTGGTTCCCAACCTGTGGTACGCGTAGGCCTACCACTAGTGGTACGCGATGGTCTTCCAGGTGGTACGCGAGTCGATTCTGTTTTTTTCGACGAAGGGAGTTATTAGTTCAGTTGGGGTGGATTTTGAGTTTTCTGAAGCCGCCGTCATCGTCGTAGTGAGGTACGTCGAAGAAACGAAACCGACTTGTTGCGCTCATGCATGACTTTCGATGCGCTGTGAGCAAACGTATGCCACGCATCGACCAGCTAGTGGCAAATAAACAAATGCAACCATAGCATTAAACCAGGCGTTGCCAACTTGCGGCAGTAGAAGGAAATTTGTGCGGCCGTGGACACGTATTTCAATTTGTATGTGTTGNNGGNCGTCGACATNAAAATTGAATTTACGAATTTACTCCCAAATTTTTAGNAGATTTTGATTAANTTTGAAATTTTCTTCGCGCTGTGCGCGATTCCACNTGACTTCATTTTTTCGATATTAATGTAGTAGCGTCCTTTGCATCCTGAGCACCATAGTACAGATGTGAACAGCAACGAAAANTGATGCGCCCCAGATAAAAATACCAACTTGGAATCGTGTCCTTCTCAAAGAAATTCGTTTCTATGGTGCGTTTGGCCGATTTTAATATCTTTCCAATGTACCCCCAATCCTGATGGGAGGTCAGGAAATAGCAGTATTCAACAAAGTGACTTNTTACATTTGGTCNACCCGAAGACACATAATCACTTTNATAACTAANGCCCTAAATTTTCGAAAACACACCGTCCATCAACTTTACCGGAGAATCTGATCACATTGGCTGAGAAAGAATAAATATTTNATNGTAATTTGTGAAACTACGAATANTAATGACAAAATTCATTCGTGAATCTGAAAAATTTTCGCGCCTAGCGCGACCATTACGAAACCAAAATATCCATTCATTACAGGACCACCGCAATTTCGGTACGTACGCCGATATGAATAAAGAGGTTAGTCTGGAGCTCACCGAAAATGGACATGGACAGTTTAAAATGGGCATTTGTCATCCAGTTTGTTCATTACGAATTATGTCCTGGAATGCGGCCATAGGCTACATGACTACTCGAAATGCGGCTGTTAATAGCAAAAAGGTTGGCCACCCCTGCATTAAACAAATGAACTCATATGTTGTTTGTTTTTATTTCATTATGTTGTTGTTCTTCTTGTGACTGGTGGTGAAAAAATAATTCCAGGCATCTCATCATCAACCCTTGCTGATAAGGCCTAGTTTAATAAAATTTGTTATTACACCTCGCATAGGTCAAATGCGTGATTATGACGTCATAAATGGTGGATGTAGGTGGTACGCGAGCACTGCATAAAACCTCGAAATGGTACGTGGGTGGAAAAAGGCTGGGAACCACTGCTTTAGGCAGGCATGAAACACGATGTTTGGTCACGGCGAAATTATGAAAAATATTTTATATAATGTTTGAAATTTCAAATTCTATAAACCTCAATTCTGGAAATGAGCAAATTTCGGTTTGCATCATTTTTTAGTCAACTCAACAGTATTTTCGGTACTCAGTTCGGCTTGGCTATTTGTATTATCTTATACTTTTCACTGTGCAATGCGCATTGCGCATTCATCCAATTTACATTAGGCTTACATTATTTTGGAAATCTAAAAAGAGGACGTTTTTTTCAGAAATTTTAGACTTGCAAAACCGGAGAAGAATTCTCAGAAATCGCTGAATGAGAAAAAAAGGTCATCTTTCCGCTCAGAACTCAAAATACCGTTTTTCTCTCCACATTGGTAGGTGGATGGCTAAAAAAAAGGTCAACTTTTCGCTCGGAGCTCAAATCGCCGTTTTTCACTCCGAAATGCTCGCCGGAGCGTCACTTCTGTGCTGATTTTAGGCATATCACTCGCATTTTGCTCTAAATCTGACCTAATTTTTCAAAAAAGTCAAAAAAGAGGACAAATCCTCTTAAAAGAGGACGTATGGTAACCCTAATTTACATCGCCTAGGCCCGGGTGGGTGTCTGATTTCAAAGACCACTCCAAGTCGCTTCGACACCTTCCTATATTTTCGTTGTATCGCAGTCTTGTGATGATGAATATTCATAATAAACTCAACTGAGAAAAAAATTGGGAAACAAGATTTTTTATTGTGCAACACTACTGTACTCCCATCAGTTTTCGAGGAGCCTTTCATTCACTGTTGTTTTTATCATTTGCAACAAGGGTCGGTTAGTTCTTCATCATTAATGACATTGTGATTGCTATGAAATACTAGAAATAGTATGTTTTGCAATAAGCGCTGGATTAATTATTCCACGAATATCATTCTGTTCGCAATCGTAGTGCTCGGCTGGGTCTACGCTCTCATCGGCGGGAGGATTATCGCCGTAGAACTTCTCACTCGAGAGAGCCAAACGCAATGAAGATGTTCCACACGGAAGATACGAAATCCTCTGGAATTACGCACATCAAGGATGTCAGACCAGGCATGAAAAGCCTGAAAATGAAAATAATAGTGTTACAAGTTAATAACCCGTACAAAACCAAAGACGGAAACGAGGTTCGCTCCTGCAAAGTTGCTGATAAGTCGGGCAGTGTCAATATCTCGATTTGGGGGGACGATGGAAACTACGTACAGCCTGGCGATATCTTACAAATTACTAGAGGATACGGTACATTGTTCAAGAACTGTTTAACATTATATGTTGGCAAAGGCGGCACCTTAATAAAAACTGGAGAATTTTGTTTTACGTTCAATGAGGTTCCGGACTTGAGTGAACCGAACCAAGAATGGATACAGCAGGCAAAGGATAAGGCCGCTCAAGGTCCAGCCGACCCTCGCCTTCAAGGTGGCGGTGCTGCACATGCCGTAAAACCAACTCAAAAACAAAAATCTTGAGACAAGCTGCTGTAGATTTTGCAGTCGGTTTCTTTGCGACTATATGTGAACTGGGTTTTGTATTTTGAACATGTCATATTCAATAATGATGAAAATTATAGTGGCTTTGAATATGACGAGTAAGTCTGGTCAAAATTGAGTAACTGAGTGATTTGATTCTGGAGTATTAGGCTTCAAGTTGAGTCACTGATTATGACCCTGTATGGGATCGGTATCCTGTGCTCACACCATTAGTTATTTTATTGTTTATTGAATTACTTTAACTTGGAGAATCATCGCTGCTCACCTGTTGTATTGGGCAAAACGTACCGAGATTCCAGTTGGGATTATGACGTCGCAGCAATATGAATGACGTGGAAAGTTCAGATGGAACTGTAACTCTCGTTGATAAATTAGCTCTTAGTGGGAAGGGATGTATAATTCCAGTCGGCCTACTCAAAATACTTCATACTCAACTCAAATCATTACAATTAATACTCGGTTCAGATTCGAGTGTTCAAATCATTGTGTCCAGCCCTAATGACAAGCACATGGTACTCATGACGTTACTTCATTAAAGCAAAACTTTTCAAACTGAGTATCTGATATGCATTGCAACCTGACCGTGTCCTAGAAAAATACGCATAAATTTGTCCATGTAACATTAAGTGAATCTGTCTTGGTATGTGAGCTAAAATATTGATGAGGTGAACACTGTAGAGATGAATCTATTATGATTGCTGCTAGTACATACATGTATACTTGTTGATATATGCATGAACTTTTAGAAATCTCTTAGTAGCAATGTGTGGAAATCTTACGTGTTGCAGACAAGTTGAATGCCGTGTCATTATTCCTTTTCGTACATAGAGGATGGGCTTGTTACCGTGTCATTCTTTTTTTTAGATAAATGGCAAACACGTTGTCCTCTAGAAAATTAGCTACTCGATTTATATCCTATAGCAGGAACACGAAAAGCATCCGAACATTGGCGTGTCAAATACGTAAATTCAGCGGTCAGGAAGACGGAGGTGACCAATATTCCGTTACCAACGACCGATCGCGATCCGTGATATGGCCAGATGAAAAAATGGGACCGTTGAACGTGCCTGACTTAAGATTTGCACTGCCAGGGAACACTGGGATACTTGGATCCACAGAAAGCGATAAAAACGAGCCAGAATCTATTGATATCCTGCCCGAAGGAAACCAGCAAAGGCATTTGACTGTTGTGTCTCAACTCATCTCGGAGTCAGACTATCTAGATCCCGAAGATAGGCCTGGTACGGAAATGGCTGATTACATGATCCGAAAATACTTTGAAAACGCAAAAGTCGAGTTAGTAATTCAAGACTGCCCAGATATAATATTGAAAGACTTCAAAGCATTATTTCCAGATCTGTCCAATTCTGGTAAGCTAACTGTAGTCACCATCACGCACCGTACGAAAAACGACATGTCAGGATGGTCGCGAGAAGTGGAAGAGGAACGTGATGAATTACTAGAGAACTTTATCGACACTGCGAAAGAAGTATGCCACTTACTAAAAGCGCATAATTACTGGTGCGACTTTGTTGACCCGTCGTCCGGCCAGCCGCATTTTGGGCCGTACACGAACACAACTTTCTACGAAACCGATGAAAGATACAGGCATTTAGGGTTCACTATTGAAGATTTGGGTTGCTGCAAGGTCATTTATCATAAGAAATGGGGCTCGAAAGTGTTTGTCGGGAGCATCTTCACCACCGCTCCCAAGGAACATCTGGTTATGCAGGACTTGCTGAAGAATAAAGATTAATGTAGCGTTGGAATTACAAATAATTCATCTATTCTTCGTGATACGAGAATGATGTGATATTATATCGTACTCATTAAAACGACTCTTCAGTATTGATTCATTTCAGTTCGTTTCCATTCCATTCTTTGGAAGAAGGTATCTCATACCTTTCCATCATCTCTGAGGGATGGTATCTGTTATAGGCCTATAGTGCCAGTTGTGCATCTTGCTCGGGCAGGACAAAATCGAATACCCGAGTGATTCGATACAGAATCGAGTAATAGGTGTCGGGTATCACTCATTTTGAGTTGAAATGTGTACGTTTTGTGCTACGTTACCACAAAGAACATAATGCCAATTTTACATTACATTAAATATAATTTGGTAATTTTTCGACCGTGCCTATTTCATTGCACTTGGTGGCAATGCTATGGGTTGATCATGTCTTCATGTAGCGTCAGTGGAATAAAGTATCGGAACTATAATTCTTGTAGATAGATCAACTCTTGATCGAAAGCATAACTTCAGTAGCCAACCAAAAAAATCATCTCTCACAACTTGAATCACATCGCAGTCCTGGAATCATTGTGCCTAGCCCTGATCTCCACTTGATGTAGCAGATTCCGAACCTAGATTCGAATGGGCAAGTGCACAAAGAAATTGGACTATCACTGTAAGCGTAATACAGAGCAGAACGTTCTATCCTATTTTCCCATTCTGGACATGTAGCTCTTCTGGTTCAGACATATCTCTTGCCCATATATGTGATGAGCCGAAAGGTCTGGCTCTTGAGTTTCTATTTCTGCATTACACACCCACCCAAAAATTTCATATTTGACAGAGTGCATCATTGACCATGTTGTTAGCAGTAAGAACAGAATAAAATTGTAGTTAAATAATTGCCAGCAACCGTAATGGCATGCTGACTGGAGCACAAAAGAACAACAAGTTTGCATGACACGAGCTAAGCTAGAAAGTCCATATTTTTCTCATGGATGTTGTCATAAAATTCTTTTTCAACGAGAAAATTAGTACATGGACATGGACACCTGACGTACTCATCCTATCTCTTTCTGCTAGACGCCGGATACTTTTCCCATGAAACATGCATAGCTGCATGGTAATTTGACATTTACACTTGTAAAAACTATACAAAATTTGAGACATCAATATTTGTTACGAGTACAGACAGCTATGAAGACGTCAACCCAAAAAATGTCCGGTTCTGATTAGAGCAGATCGGCTTTCCATATTGAAGTGACGTTACGTTACTGTTATCCAAATAACATCACCCACTATTTGTAACTCAAGATTAATGGCAAGTTGTAAAAAGTCACAAATAGACACACAATCTCTATTTAGAAATTATGACAATGTCAAACTAGGACTCTTACTGACCTGTCGGTTGCATGATGCACCAGAATGTTTGGTCGGTCATGCAGATCAACTAGGGAATTGTGACTTGCATGCCATGCGACTGACTCTGGCATACAGCAGACCCGTAATCTACAAGCTATATAGTGTAACAACACACCAGCACATGATGAAGGACAAGTTACATGTCCAGACAAGAGGGCTAGAAAAGTGGGTGCTCGATGACGATTCACGTGAAAAAGGTCAAGGAAGCCTAAACGCACGAATGACGAACTCGTCGAAGAATACCGAGCACAGATTATTACACTCAAGTTTCTATCACAGTACTATATAATAGAGAGTTTGATGTATAGAAAATTTCTTGAAATTCGCCCCGATTTCAACACCAAAGCCAACGATCTCCTCTCCCATTTAGTAACGCGGAAAGCTGTGAAACTCCTCGCGAACAAAAGTAAAAGTATGTTTATGCAGTAAGAACAGGTAACATTGCGGTCAAAGTCAGGTCTTCAATCTTTTGGTTTTCGCTTACTCTCTGTCGAGGGAACGTTACCAGATGGGTAAGTTATCGCGGGGGCACTTCTTGAATGAGGATGGGGTCTGTGGTATGGCTCGTGACGGCCGCTCAGTCTGTGATGTGACACGCCGCGACGGTGACGCCCGGCGGAGGACATTTTCTGGGTCCATTCATGATTGAATGAGTCTGCGTCGTCTGTAATACACAAGAATTTCAAAAACAAGCCGACAGCATTTACATATCGGACTTGCAGATGGCCTATGAACGGAAGTTCACAGCAGCAGTGCTTTTATGTCTTCTTCCTCTTGTATATATTTTCTTATCATTAGCATAGTTGGACTAGTTAGTACCTTCTTCGATATTGATGTATTCCTGTGTTTCTTCTTCATCTCCTGTCCTCTGGTTCTTAGACTTCTCGACAACATGGGCTCTTTCATCTAGACGTGAATGGGCAATGTATCACTTATTCAAAATGGCACCGGTGCAGTTTCATGAATTGGAAATGAAAGAGGTTGTTTACCTACTATGAATAGGGGAAATTCACCTTCCAGTTCGAATTTAGATTGACAATAGCATTCTCTTCTGAGACCAGATAACATAGAAAACTAGTCTGCATGAAAATCGTGAGCTAACTCGACGCTACGACTTGACTACTTTGTTTCAGAAAAGCAGGGTATCGTTCCACCACTCATAGAGAGGATAAAAAGTCTTTTGACCAGTTGAAAACAAGTCGATCAGACAGTGAAGCTCCATACACTAAGAAATATGACCAGAAATAATATGCGCAGGCCTACTTACTGATGTGATGTCCGATTGCCATTCGCATTTCACCGGTCCCAGAGTCCTTATGTGATCGCTGCGTCTCACGAACCTTGATCGAGAAATATAAAAATTTGAAGATGCAGCACTTACATCTTGCCACTTATTTCATTAGCTAAACACACATTATCAGTTAAGGAAATGCTTGAACTACTTGTATGTGATTTAACTTCTATCAACATCCTTCAACCGCACTAATGATCATGATCAATAACGGTAGACAAGAAGTTTTGGAAGGTCTATGAAAAATATTCCCCTCACCCCATCAGGTCCAACCCGTGATGAAGACGACGATTGAATTACCCTTGGTCCATTGCCGTAATTGGTCATTACCATGGTCGAAGACTGAAAGGAGTGAGCCCCGCCGTTGATTGACGGCATAGCGTGCATGCCCTGAGAAATATCACAAATTCAAAACAGAAATTTCAACAGGTCCTGATTTTTTTTAAAGTGATGCACAGTAGGCTACATAGAGGCTATCTAGGTGCAGAGATGGTCAAAGTAGTAACTGTAGGTTCAAGCAGAAGTAATGCCATCAATTTCTACTCAAGTAGTTAAGTATTGATTGGCAAGTAAGTAAAAAAGTAAGTATTCTAGGGCTATTTTTACATAAGTACCACCTTTGTCTTGGTGGTATTTTAAATACCATAGGGGCTGTATTTCCCGGTGGTGTCTTCATTGGCAGAAATAGTTAAGATCATCCAAAAACGGCTTCTTGTCTGAAATTCTAAGCAGACTAAAGCGGTGGCTCACAAGCGGGGTCCGCGAAATTTGCAAAATGGTTGATAACCTAATTTGCATTTTTTTAAATTAGAGAAATCACAAGGTAGTCTTGCTCCATAATTGCCAAAACTTTGAGACCCACATAAACAGAATGGCAATCTGAGATGAAATATTCTACTGTGCAAGCTCATTTTGATTGCTAATAGCCCAAACATATTGCTGTTTTGAGATGTTTTGTTGGGGTTACGGAAAAATTTATTTGCAAAAATATATTTTCTTCGGTGATATCGGCTACATAACCGCTATTCCAGAACAACTTCAAGATAAGCTGCTAGACAAAAATCACTAGGCTGGACGGTGCACGTCAATGTTCCCTCTAATTTTTCGCGAGTCTGCGCAGACACGATAACTCACTGCGCAGGCCCTTGGACAATAGTGCGCAACCAGCCCCCCACATAAGGGGATAAACTGAACTGCTGGGGGGATTCGCCCCCAGACCCCCCTATCGACGCCCGCGTATTTTTCGTTGTGGGAAGGGTACCCAATAATCAAGATATTTGACAAAATTCATTCGTGCGCGACGCGAAAAATATTTTGAAAAATTCCCAAAAAATACATCATGATTTATGTTAATTCACGAAATAATTTTGGGCTGCCTTCGATCTCGGCCCACTAATTGAGGGTTTGGGGTGCGGCAGTTACGGTCCTGAGGAAATCTTACGCAATGTTCATGACACGCGGAGAAGACTATGTGCTAGTTTCTCGCAGATTAACTTCGAGCTAGCCCATTGTTATTTATAACTTTGTTAAACCATGTTATTTCGCCATTCCCAGAAAATAATGCGCTATTGAGAGAGAGAGAGAGAGAGAGAGATATGGTATTCTTTTTCGCCTGCACCATCGAGATGCTTTGAGGACGGAGATGCGATACGGCCTTTATAGTAAGGTCATCTAGTCTGCACCCCCGGTTTTTTCTCCTCCATGCTATCCGTGATTGCTGAGTGCCTAGCACAGTGGTTCCCAACCTTTTTCATCTCGTGCCTCCCTTGGCCGAAATTTAAGCCAAAATTCCCCCCTTAGGATAAATCTGCCCGANGATTAAAAAANNTCATTTTTACCGCGCANACACCTGTTGACTGAGAGAATAAGACGGGCGGTACCGANTGTTTGTTTCTAGCAGTGCTGTAATAACACTTTGTAGACCTCCAAAAACAATGGTCTTGNTCNCAATCAAACAAATTNTGGAANGCTTGACTCAACAGACCCCCACACTTCCATTTGTGTTTTCGGCTTACCATGCACCAATCGCTAATANAACTGNTGTGAAAAATCAGTATGCATANATTTNCTGGTCTCGCNATTTTTTTNTCAAGTTTGCGTATGCATTTGNCCAATAATATTGGTACTTTCNTATATANNAGGGTCTCTNATNCANANCTATAAGACGGCCAAGACCGACATTTCATTGTAATTTCGAAGAACAGTACAGCGACCACCCTATTGGAATTTCGTCTATTGATCCTGGTACTTGACAATGCGACAAGAAACTGCTCAAACTGAGGAAAATTAGTATACCATAAATCCAAATCATTGAATATCACCAAACAGTGTTGTCTGGGGTGTGACTTGGACTCGAGTCATAATACCATGACTCGGACTCGACCCTCTGCTCTGTGACTTGGACTCAGACTTGACTCAATGGTGAATTGAAAATGACACGACTTGACTCGAGTCAAAACTATGAAAGTGAGATTGACTTGTGACTCGGAGCCTCATGATTTATTTACAGCCCTGATATATAACATACACGTGATCAGATATCCTGATGGAGCTCATTGAAATTTAGGACACATATTACGTTTCGGCAACATTGCACCAAGTTTATTATGTCTTTTTTCGTTCGGGTAGCTGTTCTTTGACTTGAATCGATGACGTTGGAATATTTTGTCACTGTCTGAAAATGTTGACTTGAGAATATAAGATAAATACTTTCACTAGAGGCATAGTTGTGATAGATTCGGCACGATATTTGCTCGCTTAGGATATATAGTTGATTGAGAGGCCGTCGCTGGCCTACAAAATTGTCTTGCGAACTGCGGCACATCTGAACTAGTTTGAAAAAGGGGGGAATTTGTATGTGAAAAAGAGAATTCAAATAGCATTTGAACATACTTTCACCAAAGAAAAAACAGCCATAAGGAGCATGCGTTCGGATATTACTGGTTGACTACATGACAGTTCGGACATGAACAATTTGGAAAATCCGTTACAATTCTAAAGTGGAATTCCTCCCTAAAAATTGCGAAATTCCCCCCAAGGGGGGAATTCCTCCCCGGTTGGGAACCACTGGCCTAGCAGGATAGCCGCGGATACCAGTTTTCGAGTCTTTGGTCTGACCCGGCCGGGGATCGAACCCACGACCTACTGATCGAGAAGCCGGACGCACAACCATTACACTA
>ATSW01119940.1:0-10468 GCA_000444245.1 Botryllus schlosseri
TTCTCAGTTATTGTTCAGACATTCAAATCTCGTATACTCGAAATATAGTATGTCCAAGTCAAATCGTATATGCNCCGATTNGTAAATACTTTGTCTTCAGAATAGTAACAACCTTTACAATTGAATAAAAAAGANNGAGCATACGAATACAACCAGGATGAATTAATTCAAATTTNTGAGTTGNANTGATATAATCAAGTAAGTGAAAACTAGATTTTTAACAATTGTTAATGTTGTGAATAATTCTTTTGAGTATGGTAAGATGTTAAAATNTCTCTTTGACAAATGGAAAGCGGGATCGTGAATAGAGTTGTAATGTTACATTACTTGTTTCAAAGTATGATCTTGAAATGTGGCTGGATCAAAGTTGGTAGTCGTGTTTGTCAATCCTATTTCAATTCACACTATGTCAAAGTCCAAATATTTCATTCTGGATTATTTGGATTTACCTTTAGTACATCCCGCGAATGTGGATTATTTGGATTTACCTTTAGTACATCCCGCGAATGGATCCCGATGTGGTACTATAACATTTTTGATAATAATGACTCAAGGATTTTCAATCAACAATACTGGAATTTTTTGGTAATGCTAGAGTTGCCAAATGATTAGTTGCGTGTTTTTGTTAAGTGTTTGATTTCAAGTTAATAAAGACAATAACTGTGTAATGCACATACTTGTGATTCTTGATTCTTGTAGAGTTATAGTTGGTATTGATTCTATAAGTGTGGAAACAGCGACGCGGAATGTGCGAATAATTCGATGCGGCTGAAAGTCGGCGTCAGTAATATTCGGGTTACGTTCGATTCAACAAAAACGCGTTAAGGGATTTGTCAAAGGATTTGAGTTGTGTCGATTTAAAACATTCAGATACGAATCGACTTGATTTGTGTAGTGAGTTTCATTTCAAGTTGATAAACTAACACATTGATTGCATATTTTCATGGATCTTATCACGCAACTACAGTCAGCCACTATTCTGGAGGCGTGAAACATATAGCGATCGCGGGCGAGTGACAAATTGTTGGTTTTCGAATCACCGTCTGCGACGNCTCTGTGACAAACTNATTACNGAAATATTACCTTGTGAGCGGGCATGAGGGATNGCTNTGTCTGNNGCATTANCCNGTGAGTGGTCGTNGGATTTTAAAATTATATCACANCCTTTTGAATAAGCGTTCACTTCACAAAGGATTAGGGTTAGAGCGGAAATAAGTGACAATTTGTCGCTATTCAAGTTACCTGNNANTGGCGNTCCTGTTATTCGTTACTAGTTAAATCTTACTAGCGAAATCAAGTTCTGTGACAAACTGCTTACTAAAATTTCACCGCGTGAGCGATCGGTTTGGTTATGACACCAAGTCGTGAAAGATGGTTATGTCCGAGACATTATCTTGTCAGTGATCGCGGGGTTTTGCAAATATTTCACACCTTTTTGAATAAGCGTTAACTTCACAAAGGATTACGGCTAGAATAGAAATAAGTGACAATTTGTTGGTATTCAAGTCTCGCCGGGGGTGTATCTGTTATTCGGCACTTATTACACTTATCACGAAATTATAGTGAGAACATAAAGCATCAAGTTGTTGTTTTCGAATTTTGATGCCGAGGCGGCACTTATTACACTTATCACGAAATTATAGTGAGAACATAAAGCATCAAGTTGTTGTTTTCGAATTTTGATGNCGAGGTGATAAATTTACGCATTCAATTANAATTCAACTTCGGTTGTGTATTGAGTGATAGATCGATATGCCGGAAGTGGTATCTTGTGAGCGATCGTAGGATTTTACAAATATTTCACATCTTTTTGAAGTGTTAGTTTGCGAACGCGGTTATTGTTGATATTCGAATCGCCGNCTACGCCGGCTCTGNGGTAAACTAATTACCAAAATATTACCTTGGAAGTGATTCCTAGATTTAGCAAACTATTTCTCACTGACTGACCTAGTGTAATAATCGATAGTAGCACACGGCTGGACGAGAAATAATTCAGCGCGCAGGTCGTTCGGAATATAGGTCGCACGCACTGCGTAAATCCTCTTGCAAGCCACGTTTCCGTTTGTGCGGATATTGTTGGTGACTATTCAACACCACGCGAGAGATGCCTGAAAGTACGAATCACGACCGCACCCATAAGAACACACGGCGAGTCACCACCACAACCTATACGCGAAAGTACGAATCACTGCCGCGTCCATAAGAATAACGATATATCATTGTCGTACTCACCGTAAACGTTAGGATTACCTGGATTCGGTCATATTTAATAATTTGCGATATGCACGTTAACTAAGGACCAATCACGTGACTATTTACCAACCTGATACATATTCAACACCGTGCGAGAGATGCATATAGCCGAAAGTACGATTCACGACCGCGCCCATAAGAACACATAGAGAATCACCAGAGACCGCGTAAGAATACATGACAGGCACATCATCGCCGCGGCCTATATCCACAACGTTAGTTCACTACGACACAAGAATCCGTGGGCACATCATCGCCGCAGCCTATACCAGAAAGGGTACCATCATCACCGCATAGGCACATCATCACCACATGGGGGTCTGAAAGGGTACCATCATCACCACGAGTTTTCACGGCACATCATCGCCGCAGCCTATATCTGAAAGGGTACCATCATCACCGCATCCATAAGAACACATGGCACATCACCACCACAAGGGGGGTCTAAAAGCGCGATATGCCAACACGAGTTTCACGGCGATGTGCGAGCGGGCCCATAAGAACCCCATGGCCGCATGCGAGCGATCATACTAACTACTTACTACAATTACAAATTGATCGAGTTTGTGCTACAATAATGCAACAGCTGCCTACGGCACACGGTATTCCCAGCCGGTCACCCGTGCATGTGCATTGTGCAGTTGTTTGTTTTTTCCATTATTACGTCATGCAGACAAAATAGTTCCTACATTTCGCTACTGATGAGAGTCAGTCGAAAAGCTTTTAGTGAATAAATTAGCAATATGAAGTTATTGTTTCTCGTTATTCTGAAGTTCTGTACCCCAAATGGCTTGTTCAATTACTGTAATAATAAAAATGATTTCATTTTCATAGGTGATGCTCGGGTCGCGAAATGCCGCAAAAACTCAGATTTTGGTGGTTGGCTAAAAGCTGCTTTGCCATTAAACTGTTTTGAATTCTGAAGTTAGATGGAGCTAAAGAGCAGAACACACGGCATCGTGAGATCATTTGCTCTTCTCATTTACTCGCGAGACAGAAAAGGGGAAATTTAAAGAAAAACAGAACACGAGTTAGAGCAACGTATCATAAGGTAGCGAGCTCTAATGTGCCTACTCTCCTTGATCGTTCTGGATCTTATTTTCCCAGACATAAGGCAAAACCCTCAACACAAACCTGTGTTGGTTTCACCCTTTCGGCAAACTGGAGCCTGCTGGACCTTTGTGCAGGGTTGTAATGACTAGAGTCATGACTCGACTCGAGTCAGACTCGAGTCACGATTTTTTTTGTGACTCGACTTGACTCGAGTCATTTTCTTGAAATGGGAAAATGTCGACTCGACTCGAGTCACTATTTGGATTGACTCGACTTGTACTCGAGTCATTACGCATGACTCGACCCAAGTCATTGACTCGGCTTATTTTAAATGACTTGACGATGAAGAAATTTGCAAATCGTAATGGCTAGATCAACGCATCTGACGAATTCTGCCGCCATCGCTATTTGTCACCACTGCTTCCGATGCACTCGTCTGATACCAGATCAGATATGCCGCCGTAAAAAGAACAGACAATGAATGGTACATATTAGCAATGCATTGCACAAAATGATCCAGTAATGAAGGTGTAATAGATCCTCCGCAATCAAAGTACTCAACACTTTTCAACTATACAAGACTTTGCAATTATACAAGCAAACAATCGAAGCAAAGTTCAATTAGAGCCAATGCAATGACTCAGATGGTCAAGTGCTTGGAAGAGCTAGACCAGGGGTCACCAACACGCGGCCCGCGAGGTCATATTTTGCGGCCCGCGACCTGATTTGAAGAAATTTCGGAATAACGCTTACTAAAGCATTTTGAAATGCTGAAACTGATTTCAGTTTAAATATATTGTTGTTGGTGTTCAAAGTAAGCCATTCTACTATGCCCAATATCACTATTCCTCACTATCTAATACGGCTTCGGCATGGTAATATCATTCCAAGGAGGAAGAATTTGCTTATATGAATGGGCATATTGCCTTGACGTGCAATGGCCCACCATTGCCGAGACTGATGCGCTTGAAAAATGATTTCGGGCTCTGCAAAAGACCATGCTTTACGAGGAGATAGTTTTCAAGCTAGTAGGCTACCGTGTCTAGCTAACCCCGATATCGATTCTTTAATCCAGGGGTGGCCAATCTGCGGCAGTAGAAGGAAAAGTATGCGGCCGTCTACACTTAATTCAATTAGGATGTGTTGGCGGCCGTCAATATGCAAATTAAACTTGCGAATTGACTGGCTGAGAGGTTTGACTTATGCTTGAAATTTTCTTCGCGCTAGGCGCGGTTCAATACGTGTTAATTTTCGATTTTAATATAGTAGTGTACTTTGTAATCTGAGTCCCAAAGTACAGACGCAAACAGCAGAGGAAAATGAAGCATGCGCCCCATAAAGAAATACAATTTTTAATCGTGTTCTCCTCATCATGAATGAAAGTTGTTTCCGGTAGGCCTTAATTTGGGCGAATCAAATAGGCTATATCTCCACTATACCGACAAATCTGATGGGAGGTAAAGAAATAATTGCATGCAACAAAGGGAAGTAATAAGAATTGGCACACAAAGATGCAGCACCNCATTATTAACTTCCCTAAGTTTTCGAATACACCCCCTGCATCAACCCNACCGNTGAATCTGATCACAGTGGANCGAGAAAGGANAAATATTTNATNGTAATANGTCAAACTATGCTAATATTTATTGACAAAATTCACTAATGAAAGTGAAAAAATTTTCGCGCTTGGCGCGACTACAGAACTAATCCNTGTGGCTCTTCATAACATGACTACTCACGATTTCGGTGCGCATAGTACACCGATATGTGTAAATAGATTAGTCCGGAGTATACTGGCAATGGACATGAACAGTTTAACGTGGGTATTTGGCCTCATTTAGTTCATTATGCGGCCGCAAGTTACATGAGTAATCGAAATGCGATCGTGAATAGCAAAAAAGGTTGGTCACCTCTGTTATAGTTGCTACATAGTGTTGTCCGGTATCGTGCGCAGCTCATAGTTCAAAATAGAATGAAGTTGATCATCATGATATTTTTTGTAGTATATGTGTTTGTACAATAAAATATTATTTCTTTTGTGGTGACCAATGATATATATATGATATATCATTGGTGGTGACTATGTCCGTCGCCCATGTTAGAGAGCACAAAATTGTACTATTTGTACTAACGTAGAGTTATGAAAAGTGGTTGTTAAACTGCGTTGCCTATTTTAATCTCGATATTGAAGTCTTGCGGCCCGCGGCCTCCAGGAATTTTGAAAAGTCGCCCGCGACCCATTTTGAGTTGGCGACCCCTGAGCTAGACTGATAAGCTCTTGCGTAGATTTGAAGGCGATGATTTTTTGCATTTTTCGGCGACTAGAAAGAATGAGTATCCAATGCTCTTCGGTGTGGTTCAAAAATGCTTGTCCATTCCTGCATCTAGTGCACCAGTGGAACGTGTATTCAGTAGAGGTGGGTATATTCTAACGTAGGGTTGCCAGACGTCTGGAATTTCCGGGACATGTCCGGAATTTCACTGTTAAAACTGCGTCCGGGATGAATTTCGAAAATGTGCCGAAATGTCTGGAATTTTGAGGTAAGTTCATAATTTTTTCCTAAATCAACATAAACAATAATATATTTGGGTAGATTTATGGTACGTGAAATTTTTGTTCGCGCTACGCACGATTTAGTATCACATATGCCGGCTTTAATGTGGGGACTACCACCCTCGCAAAAACTGCGATCAAAGATAAATAAAAATAACATTCATTTACAGGAATAAGTCTAATTGTAATCGCAATTACAATTACAAGATAACGGTATATTCGTAGAGTCGGTTTACGCCGTGGCGATGCTTTATTCAAAGATAGAGGTTCTAAACCTGGGGGTAGTTTGCCTTTATTTTGGGGTTCGCGAAGATGTTGAATACAATCAAATCAGTTTCCAAATATGCCGTGGAAAAGTCTGGGCAAATGTGCCGACCTTTAATTAGAAATCAGCCTGTCTAATTTTGAGTTGGGCCACGGAACATTTTCATATCGGAAATGGAGTCGCGACCATAAACGGTTGGAAACCAGCAGGAGTGCGGTGTTTATATAGCTCAGTGATGCATTGCGCACAGGCACTAGGCTGATAAATAATCCTATCGATGTGACATGAGCATGACTTTACTATATACAATTACTATGTACAATCTTAAGAAGTATTCGGAAAATTTGAAAAAATGATTTTGAACAGCCCCGTTGTACAATTATTTCTCCAATGCTGTAACTGTGATGTAGTCTGTAATGCAATTGGGGAAACCTTTAGTAATATCAAAAGGTATCTGTTCTTTTGTCACTGCACATAGATGCATGCACGCTTTTACAGCATGCTGGCCTGTTGAAAATACCTCTCCAGACATAAACATTAAACATGCATTTGTTGATTCTCTGTTAGCATGGTATCTCACGCGAATTCGTTGGTTCTCTATCAGATAGCATGTATAGACGTGAATTCGTTGGTTCTCTACCAGCTATTTGTGAGCTGTCATCGAAATAAAAACTGAGTGCTGGTATTTGTGATGTATATCGGACAGACAAGACAGATATTTGATTTTAAGTTCTAAGATTAGTAGAGTTATCATATTGGCGGCCTGTCTTGTCTATCTGTAGCATCGGAATTCGATATCACCCAAGCAGGATTGAAAACATGAGTTGAACATGACTTCAATACTGTGACTTGGACTCGGACTCGCGTCATAACACTATTACTCGGACTTGGCCCTTTAAATGGTGACTTGGACTCGGACTCGACTCGGCGATGAACTGAAAATGACTCGACTTGACTCGAGTCAAAACCACAAAAGTAATAAGATTGACTCGTGACTCGGAACCATGTGACTTGGTTACAACCCTGCCTTTGTGTCAGCTCTCTAAAAGGATTTCTGGCAGCAAGCATTATTCACTTACGAAAAATACGCTGTATTTTGGATAGGAGTGCAGAACAGATTTTAAGACCTGGTCACCCAAGCACTAGTAGACGTTCTTGTACAAAACCCAAGGACTTGTTTGGCCGAGAAGGGTATTAGTGAAATAGTTGAAATCAAAACGTTGCCAATTTGTTGCACATCTGAACAAAGTGTTGTTAAGTATCTTCATCTTCTTTTTGCATAACAATTTTCGGTCAGTTTATGTGAATGAAATTTATTTTTACGAAAAATGTGCGAATGAAGCTCACAAAGGTTGAAAAGCACTGGTCTATATTATCATGGGCACGTTAGTTTTTGAGTTTGTGTGACAATACAGTTGGTTCAATACAAAATACCGAAGCCATGGTTCAGATCGTAGTTCACAACAATAAATGATATAAATTGAATAGAAACCTACCATGCTACTTTGGATTACTTGTTCCCAAGGTGACCGCACGATAGCCAAAGATGAACTATTGGATAGGCCTATTTAATAACAATGTATTTTAATATATGATAATCTAATAACATGCCCCTGACACAAAGACCGCGTTCTATTCTCAATTTATGCCGTTAAGTGCTCACTGCCCGTGCTTATTCGTGATTAGCGCTGGACGAAATCGAGTACTTGAGTGACTCGATTCTGAATCAAGTATTCGGCATCGAGTATAGTACAACGTCACAACAGCGTGCATGATTTGGAAAGTTCAAATATGTATACGTCCTGCGACAGCAAAGAAAATAGTACTAGTTACAGATAATTTCGTATTTTTAAACCATACCTATTTCGTTGCACTTTGTGAAAATGCTATGAGTTGATCGTGACTTCACTGACGCGCGTATAGTTTCGTATCGCATTTCTCGTTGTATGTTGAGATACGACCAATAGGGGTTCGAGGATTGCACAGTGGAAAATAGTCTCAAATCTGTAATTCTGGTTGATGAATTTACTCTTAGTGATTAAGAGTGTATGATTTCAATACTGGAAAAAATCACTACAATCGGTTCTATTGATTCATGCAAATGCGAGTAGGCTACTCGAATCACGTCCTATGCCCGGTCGTGATTCCCCGCGCCTACCTAAGACGTGCCAGAATTATTGTATGATATTTCCATTTGCCCAAGACACACACACCATGTTCAATGCGATATCCATACAATACATACAATGCGATATAATGATCAGATCGGGGGATGCCGAAACGACAGGTTGCGATCTATCTTAATCTCGCATCCAAATCGGCCTCAGTGCGCGAGGCCGCAGTCTTCTTCGTCGATGTTAAACTTTATTCGTCCTTTTTTTGAAGCCATTTCTTGCTCTTTTATTTCTTTATCGGGTCTTTTTTTCTGGGGTATTTTGTCACCATTTACCGGACCACGACCTGACATATCGATCTCGCCTTCCGTCAATTG
The DNA here is from genome assembly GCA_000444245.1 of Botryllus schlosseri. Taxonomy (NCBI): domain Eukaryota; kingdom Metazoa; phylum Chordata; class Ascidiacea; order Stolidobranchia; family Styelidae; genus Botryllus; species Botryllus schlosseri. Next base: position 8,617 of record ATSW01119940.1, read on the forward strand.
CCACTTTATATTAGCTTCTTTTACTTTCATTCAGTGTGCAACTGTGCAATGTGGATGCCTCCTCTTTACATCGCATGGGTGGGTGATGAAATTTTATCAATAAACTTGAACTTGAACTTGACACTGGGGACGAGGAGCCCAGATCGACGAATGACATCCACTACGCTAGTGGTTCCCAACCTTTTTCGTCTCGTACCCCCCTTGGCCGATATTTGAGCACAAATTCCCCCTACGAAAAAGTTGCCTGTGACTACAAAAATGTTCTTTTTAACGCGCAGCCATTTGTTGACTGAGCAATTAATGGCAAAACACATTCAAACATATTCAGATATGTCCGAACTATGGCTAATGCGGACCGCACTAGACTTTGGTAAAGTACAGTCAAATTTGACCTGCTTTGGACCGGTCGGGTAGCCGCTGACGAAAAATATATCACCAAGTCCGCTTGCTGAAGACTTGAGTTGAATCGATGAATTTCATATGTTTTTCACGCTAGCTCATATGTTGGCTTAAAAAGTTAAACAATTTCATTAGCGGCCTTATGCCGAATTCGCCTTCACATTTTCCTGCTTAGTAGCAATTTGGTCGAGAGGCTGTCGCGGACCTAACGAAATCGTCTCGTGAGCCTCACTTTATCAGGGGGTGTAATATCTACGGAATAAGGCATTTAAACATACACCTAGCTTTAAATCCGCCAAAGAAACATACAATTGTAAAGAATTACCATAAAAATCTAAAAACCTTTAAACCCAGTGTATATTCAGATACAATGCCAAAGCCAGATTCCCCCTAAAAAATTCAAGCCAGATTCCCCCCTAAAAATTTCAAAATTCCCCCCCGCTTGGGAACCACTGCACTACGCTATCTCCACCGTCAGCATACATAACGAAATCGATATAACCACCTGCCATTCTTCAAGTACTAACTAAAGTACCGACCTTAACCAGTTTGATGTAGGTTCGGGACTCCTAATTTTAAATTGGCTGAGCTCGGATCGGGCCAGCAATCTTTAGCAATAACCTATTGTACTAAATCAGAATAAGTCATATATGTAGCACGTAGCAGTGGTGTATAGGCAGGGTTGTATTTAAAACAAATGGTTGTTTAAAACCCTTCGTTTCAAACATGTTTTAAACAGTGTTTTAAACAAAGTTCTTTAAAACAAATTGTGTTTTTTTAAGTTGTAAAATTATGCCATAATTGTGTAAATACTTTCCAAAACACATGTTGTATGAGCCTACTGACAATTACCATCTGATATAGCAGACGTATACGATATGGGATGGTTAATGGAACCCTCAAAATAGTCGGTTCAAACAGCTATAGTACGCAGATGTTTCGTCAAAGGAGCTATATTTACCCTATTTTTTTTGTCAATATCATTCCACTATGACGTCACAATTGACTAATCGTGAAATCCCAACTTCATGGCGGGAAACTGGTTGTACTATTTTTGCTTGATTTTTACTCATAATTAAGGCCTAGGAAAAAGAATGAAGTAAATCACCATGCAATAGTACTCAGAGATCGATTCATTCCTCGCTTCTTTTGTTTTTTGCAATAGTGAGGTGGAATATTGTTTATGAATCTGCCTATTCAAGCGAGTATTCATCATGTTCAACGCCGCCAGCGCTCAGCTGCAGGAGGAACTGTAACGTGAGTAGTTATATAGATCGCTCGTGAGGTGGCAGGGGTTCTTATGGGCGGGGTGGTGAGCGGCTAGAAAACCGGGGGTAGTGAGCGGCTCTTATTTCTTATGGCGGGGGTGGTGAGCGGCTATTGCGTCTTATGGCGGGGGTGGTGAGCGGCTCTTATTTCTTATGGCGGGGGTGGCGAGCGGCTATTGTGTCTT
>ATSW01119978.1:0-10896 GCA_000444245.1 Botryllus schlosseri
GGGTTGATCACGACCTCACGGAGCTGTCGTTTCCACAATACATGAAGTACACGAAAATACTGACCGGTATAGCCACAGAACGGGTGTTCAAATTCAAATTAGTTGATTCAGATTCGATCATTGCACCAGTTCTACTGAAGAGCAGTGCCAAGCAATGGAGGTGGAGCAAAATTTGTCGGCGAAAATCAAAGACCGAACTGTCAGATCAGGCGGTTACTCAAAATAAGCCTGTCATCCAATGCCAGGTTCTTCTGACAAAATAACCAAAATGTTTTTTTTTACATGTACTTCATCATTTTTGCAGCATGTAATTCTTGAGTCATACCTAGCATTCTCCACTCAGGCAATTTGCAATTTACAACCAACAATTTAATTTCGACATATTTCTAATGTAGGTCATGCTTATCCTATGCCATTGCCAGTATATATCACCTAGAATAAGTTGGTTGAAAAGAATCTGGAAAATGAAGTGATCAGCAGGGAAAGTATTGGAACTTTGCTTCGTGCTACTTACCTGCTACTATTCAATATCTTTATCTGATCAATGAAACAATACTACTACGGTTCTTACTGTGAACCAACAGTTTTGGCGCGTTCTCTCCGTTGTCTAGAATAAGCTCTTTTCGTCCTTCGCTTTAGATTTTTCTACGAGTTCTGAATTTGACCAACCGTTATGTGGTCACCAGTATTGGTGGCTCTCTATACTGTTCCAAAGACTGTCTGCCAAGCTTCCTTTTTGTTATTATGGTGACACCGTCCGTTTTCTTATTTTCAATGATATACAGGTTCTCTTCAAGTTCAATGACTTTATATTTCTCCAGTTCACTAAAATATCTCTCATCATGTGATTCGTCTCTTTTAATGAAGAAAATGAGCACCCATAAATAATAGGATTTATTCGCTCAACATTCAAATGACGAAATGAGACGCTGTATCTCTGCAAAACCTACAAGACATCAAGTAAACTATTGATTATGAAAGTGAGCCATGTGCAGATATATTGGTATTGCACCATTTTTCAAGTTATTGTGATTATGACTAAACTCGACGATACCGGTACTCGAAACACGAAAACATTGAATGCAAATACACGAACAATTGAGGTATTTATACCGGTGTATACAAGTAACACATGTTTCTCTTACATTGATTTTGCTAGTGACTCACGTTACAACAGTTTTCTTGGTACCTTGTAGGTATTATAGGCCTACATTTTTACAGTGTCCCATGCAAAATCGATCAAAAAGATGAAACCCACTTTATTACCACCAGACGGGGCCAAATCATGACAATTGTAGGCGAGGCTGTAGAAGATGATGATGCAATGTTGGCAGCTGGATTTCTGCACAGATTGAAAGGCGTAACAAGGAGTAGTATGCACTGTCTGCCTAAGCCCAACCAGAATTTTTGGAAACGGGTGCTGGACACTTGGCACGACAAAGATAACCCTCGATTGAACAGGTAGGTATTCTCTAGCCTTATCACCGTATAACCAGATGTGATCAGTACGAAGCTCGGTACTTCCCAATTTTGGAACTATAAACTCGCAACGTTATTTCTTCTTCGTAGTATAATATAGAGTACTACATCATCATTGATGTGAGCTTGCTATGTTAATGTTCAACTATTTTTCAGGAGAAACTTCGGTATTCTCTGTGCCGAAACGACGTCTCGCCTCATTAAAAAAGAAACAAATTTCAAGTTGCCAATATCTCCGGAATGCAGAGTGGCCATTGTCCTCTGGACATTGTCCTCTGGTACGACGTATCGTGAAATCGCAGTCACGTTTGGATTGAGGCAATCAATCGTCTTCGAAGTGAGAACCATATATTCAATATCTATTCTATTTGACAGCAATATCTGTTGGACAACAGATACCTATGGATGTTTGTCGGCATATCTCGGTTTTCGTGATGTGGAAGTACGTAAGGATGCTCGAGAATATCCACCTAGCTGCCCAAGCCGTTTCCATTGCTTATCATGTCCCGAATTGCGTTGGCGCCATAGATGGGTGTCATATTCCGATTTTGAAGCCAGTTAAGGCCGTATCAGACGAGGCGATGCCGGCGACGTCGGCCGATAATTTCTCTACTATCATGTGAGAGATCGTTGCACTTGATTAGTTTCAGAAGGCGTTGACCCGTTGCATTTAAACCTGCTCGCGGATGATTGACATGACATCTGCGAATCGGTTTTTTTGTTGTTGTACAGGTCAGGTACACTGTACTTGTACATGTACATTGTACAATGTACCACCGTATTATGATCAGTGATGTTCGATAGTGATTTCTGAGAATCCGAATCCATCCGACAGCTCAAAGCTCTGAGGAGCAATCCTTCCGAATACGAACAGTCTCATCCAAATACCCATGCAACTCTGAAAAATCTTGTCCATATTCCAGAAAATCCGAACAGAATAAATATTCCGAAGAATCCCAATTGTGCAGCGGAGCTACATACATTTAGGGCCTAGAGTTGGCTGGTTTATATTTGCTTGGACCTTTGACAGAACAACTTTAGAGTGCTACCAGTCCTATAACAAGGGGTACACTGTCCGTTTTGGTTGTCGAGCTGACGATTTTCTCTATCGACTTGAAGTTAAAAGTCACGTCTGGTCAAAATTATCCAGAAATAAAGTAACAACTAGCCGAAAATATTCGAAATTAATTCTGCAATATGGTTATGATGCCTGTACAATGTGTTCATGTTGCAATGTCTTGTCGAATGAAACCTTCTCGGAATCATGGTAGTATGGTATTTGTAAGGGTAGGTCAAAACAGTTGAAAGTAGCACGAGTTTTGACTGCAATGATAGCTGCAGAAGAATGTGCGCGTGCTGGTGCTACTTGAAGGTGGTGGGTGCATCCGATTTTGCAACGCCGGCCTATACTGGATAAGTGAAGCAGCTCAATAATTTAGTACTACATCGCAGTAATTCGTTTCGCAATGCCTCGCCAGAAGGTCCGTCCGCTAAACGGCTTGAGCAAAAGTGACGCTATTCAAGTCTCGACACCGGTTTATATATGGATACGCATGAGCGCATCTCTCACTTCTCTCATCGCCGGCGATGTCGCCGAGTTAATTGACACTGTCAATTAAAATCGCCGGCGATTCCAGCGATTTTTTTTTTTTTTTTCTTCCGAAGCTCAGTATTGCCAATAGACATGCCATTATCCTCTTGGGATCAGGCTAGTTTGGTTCTCGGTTCGCTCGCATATACACCTGTTTTCAGCAGGTTGTTGTCTGGTCTGGCAGTTTTCATCATTGCTTCCCCATAATATACACATATATATATACATACACATAATACATATATACATATACACACATACATGTGTACATACCCATACTTACATTAATATAAATATACCCATACTTACACAAAAATATAAGCATAATGGTCTCTTTATGTTTTCATGGGCCCGCTACATACACATATGCACGGAGGGGAAAATGCTGAGCATTTACGCTAGTACAGTCCGGAGTCTATCTAAAATCATTGGAAGTTGGCCTTTTAGGCGGAGTCTGGATCTTGCCGTGTTCAGGACACGTTTGGTTGTGGAGATTATGTACTCGGTTGTGTCGCTTTCCATTTCATTTTCCACTTCCAAGATGATTCGATTTTGTATTACTTTTTCTTTGTATATGGTCAGGAGGAGTTTCGTGGCGAGGTTGTTCTTGTCCCAGTTCTTTTCTGCAAGGAGCGTTCCGCTTAGGGATGTCTTAGCTCCCGTTGCTTGTCTCAGGGTTGCTTCCAGTCGATCAAGTATCCTTCGGGCACTTGGGCATGTATATAGGATATGGTCTAGTGTCTCTTCTTTACATCCACATTGTCTGCACGCTGTTATAGCAGGTTTTCCAGTTTTGTGTCCTAGTATATTTTTTTGTTTTCTCTTCCAGCCGAATAGGTATCCGTCGCAGGCGATACGGTAAGTTGTTACTCTTTCTTTGTTTTTGATCATGCCGAGTGTGTATCTGTTTTTCATTGCAAGCGATTTCCAGTTGATTTCATTGTTCCCTTGTTGGTCTGTCTTCACATGTATATTTTTGATTTCATTGTATATATCCTTTAGTGACGCTGTTTGCCAGTCTTCCTGTTCCCAATTTAGCTTTTCGGCAAGGCTTGTATTCTTTTTCCATTGGTTTGATAGTAGTGTGCGGTGTGGCATGCTATTAGTAAAGAGTGGGTTGTTCCATTTTCTGATCGCGGGCCCAAGCTCGAATAGGGCGTAGAAGTGCCAATACTCTGTTGGATGTTCTATTCTCGTCAGTTTTGATATTTTTTCCAGCTCACATGCCTTGGCTTGGCTTTGGGGGTGTAGGATGTTTTTACCGCCTTCTTCTAGTCTTCGTAGGAACGTTGTTCTTCTGATTATCTCTATTTTTTCAGGATGCCAAAGATATCTGAATATCATACTCGTGAGGCGTGCTGTGAATTCTGGCGTGGGAGGTATGGTTCTTGCATGTAGGGTTATCATTGAGGAAGCGAAAGAGTTTATTACGTTCTTTTTTCCCATCCACGTGAGTTGACGGTGGGAGTTGCTCATTAGCTTTACTTCGATTTTCCTTATGACGCCCTCCCATGTTTCGTTCATCTGATCGGGTCCAAAGTGCTGTCCTAATATTTTGATGCTTTTAACGAAGTTTCCTTTGAATTTTTGTTCTNTTATGTGGTCTAANGTGTTTCCGATGCACAGGATCTGGGTTTTTTCTTTGTTTATTTTTTGCCCTGTGGCTTTTTCGAGGTATTCAAATTCNTCATACGCTCTCTCGATCGACTCCAGCTTTGTCGTGANGATNGTNAGGTCATCGGCGTATTGCTGTGTCTTCATATTNTGTTTGCCAATTTTACATCCTGTTATTTTTTTGTTNCCCAGAATTTTGATCATCANNGGTTCCGCTGTCAGGGTGTAGAGNTACATCGATANNGGACATCCNTGTCTCAGNCCNCTTTGGATGGGGATTTTGTCTGTGANNANTCCGTTTATCCCGATGCAGCTTGTGGCATTGTCNTANAGTTTTTTTTATCAATTTTATTGTTTTGGTTCCGAAGTTGAATTTTTCCAGTATTTGAAATATATAGGGATGGGGGACACGGTCAAAGGCTTTTTCCTGGTCAAAGTTTGCTATGATGATTGGCTGTTTCTTTTCTTTCTGGTATTCCATTACCGATTTTATATTATGAACAAAAGCATATTTTTTTACGGCCACCAAGACACAAAATTATATATTTGACAGCCATACCGATTCTTCCACCCTCACCCTACAAAACCCTCGTTTCTGCAGCCTCCGCCACCATGCGCCTTAGCCAACCAAACACCCTAACCCACCCTTGCCAAACCGACACCACTTCCCTTGTCACTGGTAAACCCAGCCGATCAGTTCCTTACCCTTCCTCACCAAACATTGGAGTGATCGCAACCTAAAGCTATTTCGTCTTCTACTCTCAATTTTAAAAAGAAAACTATCAAAAAGCTATTCGGAACTATCCATACCCACTTTTATTAATTTCATTTCACTGCTTCTTACCTATTCCGATACCGACACTATATCGTTATATTGCAACGAAAAAGCAGCAGTAATAAGGAAAAGGATAACAAAGGTTTTAGTTGAACCACAGTTAGCCGAAGCCGTCGCAGCAACGTTGGACTTGTGGACGGACGAATACAAGCATACGTCATACCTAGACGTTGTGGTTGACTCTGTCAACGTCAATTGGACTTTAGCGTATTATTAGGACTAATATATGTGGCCAACTTACATTGTATCGTACATCTTGTTACTAGTCAAAGCCAGAATCGTTTTTGTGTATTGCCCATGTTTTAGAAAGATATCTCTGCCTTTTTCGTACCGCGACAATTTCGCGATCCGTACTTCTAATGGCTCAACTTTACCATCTCTGTTACGTAGAACTCATCTCTGTTATGTAAAACTAAAGTTCTACATCAGTGGTTCCCAAACGGTGGGGAATTTGGGGATTTCTGGTGGGGAATAGACTCACTTTTGAAAAAATCTTTACAGTAATATTCTCCTTTATTACATGTCGTTTTGAAATGCCGACTGAATATTTCATAGCTCATTTGCAATTCAGCGATTCGTATTATCAATGTCTCCAATTAGCGAGGATCGCCTNGATGGNGACACGCGATCTCCAGAATTGTTTTTAATCATTTGTGCACCGTCATCGGCCACGAAATGTAGTGGTAAAAAAATTCTGATTCGTTGTAATAAGAGCTCNTATTGCTGAACTGAACATGNATTCAAGGGAGATCGTGGACTCGCTAATTGATAGCACATCCGGACTAATTACAAATGAAATTACATATTTATGTTATTTCAAGTACTTTTAGCATTGTGCGAAAGTGTAGTTTACGGCGGCTTGTATATATATCGCACACATGAGTTCGTCAACATCAGGAAGTTTATTTGACCATATATTATTCGACATTCACGTATGTAAAGTGATGCTACCCCGCAACATTGTCAAAATTTTCAACTATTCCTCTGTTGGCTGCGCGCCGGGTAGATACATATATTTACGGAGCTGCGTTTGCGGTTACCAGTTCACCGCTGCGTTAATTTTATTGTGCGCTGATAAATTCCGGGGATCATAACAATCACCAATAGCACGTACTATTTACGAAGCAAAATTTTATTAGAGGTAGCACTTTAAGGGTAGATATAGATATCGAGATTTAGGTGGGGAATGCAGGCTCGGAATAAGTCGGAAGTGGCGAATTAGGATAAAAAGGTCGAGAACCACTGTTCTACATAGATATCTCTGCCTTTTTCGTGTCGCGAGTATTTTGCGATCCGTACGTAGGCTATTCATATCGGCCAAACTTCACTACCTCTGTTACGTAAAACTAAAGTTCTATATAGATATCGCTGCCTTTTTCGGACATCGACTATTTCGCGCTTCTCATTTCTATTGGCTAAATACTTCACAAATCCATTTTTTCGTCCTGCGACTTTTCCGCAATTCGTTTCCCCCATTGGCTAAACTTTACAACCATTGTTTCGTACTACTTTAGTATATAAACTTGATCGTTTGATCACGTAATGGGAGACTCATTTAAAGGTCAACTGCATCTTCATGACAACTTTGCGGAATCATGTTCAGAATTTTTTTTCATAACGAAATTACCGACTTTCCGTGTTTCAAATCAATCGGAAATTGCCGTAATTTTGACTGAAAGTTCCAATATTNGCATGTTTACANAAAAAGCAGAATGTGCATTGTGACGTCAAGTGAGTGACACATATTATCAACACCGGTCACAGCGGCTGTTTGTGTTCTCGCAGTTTTTATTCTAGTNAGTTATGGGTTATGNCCGAGGTTTCCATTGTAACGNATTTGCCANGTGATATTGAGACTGAGTCCGAGTNCTCGGATGTCGAATGTAAGTATCATTTTTGCACGTACTTACAAAATTNCCGTTTAAATGCCGGATTGGTTCNGGTGTTGATGCGCTCGATCCCACGTCAGTGGAACCCCTTGCAGCTTCATATGATGGGTCATGATCAGCCTAGNTTGCTCAGCGCAAGCCACTCNTCGAGACTNCATGAAATACAGTTNTATATATAGTCTGTAGTGTAATAGCTCGTTTCAGTCNTGTATCTTGTCTATCTTGATAAGTTTTTGCTGTAAGGAGGTTCCGAGAGTTACTGACAGAATTATAGTGTATCACAGAATTGCCAGGATGNAATTNAGTGTGTCTGGACGTTGACGTATTGCAGATGTCCTACTATGGATATCAACAGGAATATGGCCGCANAATAATANCATCGAGTTCAATGCATGAATNGGATGAGTCTCTGATTCGGTNGCCAAATACTTTTCTCGCACTAATACACTTGTTTTCACTTTTCAGGAAGTTGAAACATACTGCCTACAGAAATTGTGTTCGCTGGGTATGGGGATTCTGTGGCAAAAAGCAGCGGAAAATCCTGCCTGCATGCGTTGTTACTGCTGTCCGAACAAAATTTACNTCNAATTCTTANAAAGGATTCCAGTTCAGTAACGCCACATTGTGAATGTACAGTTGTATTNCAAATAATAAACGCATATATCTCATCGACCAAAATAACTACTGTGTCAGGCAGAAAAGCATATCGAGTTTTATGTCGGTGGGGCAATAGCTTCCCCTCTGCTAATTTTGATTATGCTGCTAGTCAGAGGAGGTGGAGCGGTCTCAGCACAATCGCTCAACTCAACATCAGTTTCTGGTCCAGTTCTGATGAGTGCTTGAACTTCTTCGACAAGCTCATTGCAGTAATCTAGAACAGGCATAACAATATCACGAAATCTTATGATGCAGTCAGATCGACGACATGCAGTTACCAAATATTGAATTTTCAAGTATCTTCTTGTGGACCGTACATTTCTCATTTTTGTACTTCGGGTATTTGACCGCGGTGCTCTTTCTTTCGGCATTTTCTGAGTTTTCGAGCAATTTTCATTGAAATGCAGGATTGCCAACTGCATCCTACAAAAAATGCATAATTGATGAGGCTAGTAATCATACCAAAATCTGATATAGGTTGTTTTGAATAGCCGAGACACTGCAAGGTACCTACCTNNCTTTTTGACTGAANTATGGTTGTAGTGATATAACTTTGGGCAGAAATGATTGAGGAGGGCATTGAATGNTTCACTTCCAGCAGTGNTTCCATTCGGCGATAGATNNCGTATGTCATTTTCCATTCNCGTGGAGTAGAGAACATCGNAAATCCTNTCATATGCCAATGAATCTGAAAATGGATTGTCATAATGGTAAACAACANAATCAAAGATGCTATTCATTGNAACTTAAATTTAGGCCTATATGTATCATGTATATATGCTGAATGGAGCAGTTTGTTTCTTTTTNATACAGTCAAGTAGGCNATTTCATCTTAGTAGGCTATTTCATCTTTAAAGGATGTAACGGCATCTACACCAACCGTAAATCAAAATCTGGAGTATGAGCAGTTTGTGCAGTCTTGCTTGATTCTCAGTGAGCTACCTAAACCAGACTCTTGCACGTCCGACTCTGATTGACACATTGGACAATGTTGGAAAATGCTCACCACACCAGCTTATTTCTGTCCACAATCACAAACTGGGTGTTCTTGCTATTTCTCCAGACATTCCTCTGAATCTGAATGCCTGCAAATCAATATCTTGGTGAAGACTTGGTAAAAATATGATTACATTGTTCAAGTACTCACTCTGACTCGCCATCTAACTCTGTTGGGTGGAAGCTATCATCAGTTGACAGGGATTGGATATCACTTTCACAGTCTTCATAATCCTCTCCAGCAATTGGGTTTCGACAGCGATGAAAAGACACTTTGGGTACCGAATATCGCGTATTCGAGCAACCACACGCGACACCAGATGTACCTCCGTGCCTCATCTTCTTCATACCTTCCATATTCACAATCAAATCCAGCATCAAAATCTATCCCAACACTAATAACTATCTGTTTACCATACTGAGCTATACCAGGACTTTAGTCGTGTCACTCACATGACGTCATTTCATAGCTGAATGATTTCATATCCGTTTTTCAGCTTTTCGATTTATAATTTAAATTACTTGAAAACTATCATGTATTTCAATTTTTATTATTTTATTCATATTCCTAACCACATAACGTACGATATAAGGCAAAGTCATTTTTACGATGCAGTTGACCTTTAACCGCTTCTAGGACGAACATCTTTTCTTGTCGTTCCACGTATTTCTACGCAGATGCATACGTGTCAGAGAACTGCTGTGATTTGAAGAGCTTGCAACAGTACCGGTACAGGACAACCAAGGCCTGCACACTACTGCTGCAGCGTACACGTCACCTGGATTGATAAGTCCTTTGAAATGAAACATCAAGTTTTGGCGGTACATCATTTTGGGACTGAACGTGACACTGCTGAAAATATTTCACGGGCTATACAGACTATATTGGCTGAATATGCTATTGCCGCTTCAAACATTACGGCAACTACCGACCACGGTGCAAATGTTGTCGCTGCCTTTCCAGTAGGAATGTTGGAAACGTCCGCACGCCATGACTGTATGGCACATGGGCTACACACTGGCTCCTCAACCATGTGGTCACGGGTATGCACTTCACAGTCAGAATTGCTCGATTACGATAACAATGCATCTTCTCTGGTGAAGTATTGTAATCAAGCCTCCGGTGTGCAGGAACAACTGCCCGTGTCGCTGACAAAAGGCGCGTCAACTCGGAGATGGCAAGGCTGTCAACTCGGAGATGGCAAGGCTATATTGATAGAGCATATTCCATCAACGAAAGTTATGAAGCTTTGGTGCGCATTCTTTAAGAACTACACAGAGATCGCATGTAGCTCATAGCATCTGTTAATCGAAGAATGAACGCGGAAATTTTACAATTCATGAAACCATTCGGCAATATATTTGATATTATGCAATTTAAATCCAAACCAACGATAAGGCGTTTTAACTAGCAAAACCTTGCCAGAATGACCATCCTCTTATCAAGGCCATGAAGACAGAACTTAGACAACTTTTGGACACAGTACACTGTAAAAAATATTCATGGGTGTACCCATAGTCTGGACCTGGCCCTACCTGGGTCATGTTGGCATGGAAAATGCCCATGATAACTTGTTGACATCCATGAATACCTGTTGACATCCATGTTCCTACCCATGTCCTAATAATGATTCAAATTGACCTTTCACCTCAACCAATGCACCCATAATCTGTGGTTAGATAGCAATTGAGAGCCAGGTCAAAAAAGCAATGTATATTAACAGTGAACTAAATTAACAGTGAACGAAATGATGCATAAACAACAATTATTGCTAAATGCCCACTGTGGCAAGACAGCTAAAATCTTTAACAAATAAAGGAGAAATGAACCAAAC
>ATSW01119983.1:0-13045 GCA_000444245.1 Botryllus schlosseri
GCCGTCAAAATCCAGATTTCACTTCTATTCTGGCATTTTTCATTTGTCTCTGTACGATCACCAGACTCTCAAACCTATAAATGAGGTCGAATTGCCACACATGAGGACATTTTGGCGTCCTCGGAGTACATTTAGCTTCCTTGAAAAAAGAGGACATATGGTAACACTAGCTAATGTAACAGCGTCCGATCTTGATCTCTCGGCTGTCTTTATTTACTATTTCGCATTCGTCTCTCACCGGGTCGTTCTCTGGGTTTTGTCAAGACACGCGAACCAGACTTGACAACAAGAAAATTTTCAGCTTTTTCAAATTAGATTAGAATTAGAATTTGAGCTAAACATTTTTTTTTCAAATTAGTTGGAATTTGCAATTAGAACTACACTTTTTTTTAATTAGATTAAAATTAGAACTAGAGCCATACAATTATTTCAAATTAAATTACAGCTAGAATTAGAGCTACACCGTTTTTCCAAATTTGATTAAAATTACAATTACTGAATTCGCGAAAACTTGGAAATTAAAGGAAATTATGAATGCGAACTATATTCAGCAAAATCAAGTTCAGTTCATGTGAAATCACAGTGCATTCCCATGAGCATGAGAATAGTTAACGTCTGCACACCATGCTTGGCTCGTTTTGCACAATACGGGAGGGGGGTGACCAACACGCGGCCGGCGGGGTGATATTTCGCGGCCGGCAATCAAATTTGTGGTCTTGGAAGAACGAGAAGTAAAGGATTTTAAAATGCTGAAACTGGTATTAGTTTCAAATAGTTATTGTTTTTGTCTCAAAATACGCTATTCGCCTGTGCCCAACAACACCAATCCTCGCTAGCTAAAACGGCTTGGTGATAGAGACAGCATTCTGTCGATGGAGAGTAAAATGATATGAATGGGCACATTGCGTTGACGTGCAAAAGCCCAGACAATGTCAAGACCGAGACGCTCAGGAAAACAGCCTATAGGGATTCTCCACAAGATCAATCTCTAGCATGAGATAGTCTTTGAGCTAGTAACATGTCTGGATAGTCCCAATATCGATTCATTCGTCGCTGAAAAGCGTTGTTAGGTATCGTGCGCAGTTTATGAACATGATATTTCCTCTTTCATTTGTACTACTTTGATAAAATATTACTTCTTTTGTGGTGACCATGGCCATCGCCCATTTTCGTAAAGTTTTAAAAACGTGGCTGCTCAACTGTGTGACCTATTTTGTGTCAATATTGCACTATCTCTTTTTCTTTGCTGCTGTTCTGTTTGCGATCGGAATTAGAATGTTGTTCGCAGACCAAAAGGTATGCCAGCATGGCTATTATTCGTCGCATAACCTACTTTGACTGCACGGTGTAAGCCAGGCGTGTCAAACTCAACTGACGTCGCGGGCTGGATTCAACACTTCAGATTGCTCGCGGGCCGCACCAAAATTCATCAATCCTAAGATAACTCAAACTCCAAGCTCTTTTTTCATTTACATAGGCAATAGTGTATTACATTATATTACGGATCATATGGATCCTATACTTACTGCACTTTTATTCGAAAACATTGGAATTAGCAATAATATGATGATTGGGCGGCTGAATACAGTTATAAACCGATAAAACAGCGGCTCTAGGGATAATTTATGTTGGCAGATTGTTATGCTCCCTTAGTTTTAGTGACATTTTTTAATCTACCCTGCGTATGCGTTGTGGGGAATGCAAAAGATTTAACTGTAAATGCGGACGTTTGAATTTGCTTCATAATATTATATCTCGGTTCCGGTTATTCTCTACTATTTTTCCATGTCACTTTCCATGTAACCTTCATATCCTATCAGGGTTTCGCATTGCGCGTTTTCGCTTCTGTGGATTACTAGTTTTTGGTCAGCGACATGAATTCGGACTTTTTTGCCTTCTCGGAATTAGGTTTCAATGTCAGCGACCAGCTCCTAATGGTGACCAGAAACCGCAACACCGGTTATAAAGAGGCCTACAAACATACTCCAAATGTGCTGTCTTGAAGGGCTATTTATTGAAAGTATTCCTTACTAAAAATCTCAACATTTGTTAGAAATGTGCTCGCTAACACACGCATTTATCAATCTACTAATATTTGCTTCGCGGTCCGGATGAAATCATATGGCGGGCCGTATGTTTGACACTCCCGGTATAAGCAATGCGATGGCGGCTTGGCACTGGATTTTCTCTCGCGAGAGGGATATAGGCCTACTTGTTAACTCGCTGCAAAATGCCGCGGACAAAGGCATTTCAGGAAAAAAATTAATTAGATTGGAATTAGAATTAGAGTACAAAAATATTCAACCAATAAGATTAGAATTAGAATCAGAGCAGAGTAACATTTCATAAATTAGATTAGAATTAGATTACCGGCATTTCGTTCTAATTTACAGAAGTTAGACACATAGAATTATCTAGTTGCCTGAGTCCGATCCGACGACCGGCGACTGATGGTAGGAGGAGCCAGATAAACTTACCGCCGACTAAACCATAACTTTGTGGAGTCTAGTTGTCAATCATTCCCTAACTGACATTGTTTACAGTCATATCATATAACCAATCATATCATGTATTTGTTCGATGCGGGTGTGATGAAGGTAGTTGACCTACAAGGCCGCATCGATCATTCCTATTCAACACCTACTTCGCATTCGCATTGATCTGTATCACCATTGTAGTTGTCTGCTTGTTCTGTTTCGCGGTTGAGTGAAAATAAAACACACACTCTTTGTCCCACAACATTTTGCAAACACTTGACACCATCATTCAATTTTAAATAAATTGAAGATAATGTTTAGTAACGTAGATCGTAATAAAACGCCGCCAGTACCGGCTACTTTCATCATCCCCAAAAAGCAGATCGGCATCCAGCACAGGAAGTCAGAAACACGATCCTTATCAGTTTTCGCTGCATCTTCATATTTTGTGATTTTCGCTTTTCTTGTAGCGAGTTCTTTAGTTGCACGACTTAATGCACATTGGTAGCGCGTCTAGAAAAAGAAGGATCGTTTTTATATTCGATAATTTGGGGATATTGATAGCTGATGGCGATACGCGCGCTCATTCTGAGGTGGACCTGTTGGATTTGTGTCGTTTGCATGCTTGCATAGACAGATATAGATCCAAAACATTGGGAGTGAGGAGAATTATTACTTCCATTGAACAATAGTTTATATCCATTAGGAGCGCACGATACCAACAGAACTCGATGCGCCAAGAATAGCTCCATAACATACACTAGTACAGTGCTTTTCAACCTTTTTGAGCTCCATTCGCACTTCTTTTTGAAAAATAATTTCATTCGCACCAGTCAGCCGAAATTTAGTACACGAAAAGAAAATGAAAAAACTTATCACTTTTGTATTCGAAGAGCTTCTTGGAGGTACAGAGCTTCATTATTTTGCATTCAGCGTATCGTATTATTGACTAATCAAGCACTAAAATCACTGCAGTAGAAATATCAGAGATATCGCACTCCCGTTGTTCTCAAGAAGTTCGTTGCATTTTCCGGGGGTATCGTGCAGTGATTTCCTTGGAAGCTTAATGGGCGAGCCCAAGACCAATATTCACTCGCAACAATATCACTTTGCCACTAAATCCACATGTTACGTCATAGCGATGTGAATGTGTTTGCATTTAGAACGCACAAAATAGTGAAACTGCACTTGAATCGTAGCATCAATGTTGCGACTAGCACCTTTGGTTCATTTTTCTGACAACAATCGAAAAGATGCTTCGCGTACTAAGGTATGTTAGATAGGGTTACCATACCTCCTCCTTTAGGAGGATTTGTCCTCCTTTTTCGTGTTTTTGAAAATGTCCTCCGAGGACGCCTAAATGTCCTCCTTCATGAGATTTTGTCCTCTTTTTTAGGTATTTTGGTCAAATTTATTGCAAAATTCGACTGAGATGCCGTAAATCAGCACCGAAGTGACGCTCCGGGGGGTATTTCGGGAGCTGAGCGAAAGTTGACCTTTTTTTCATTTTAGTCAACCGACTACGAAGTGGTAAATATTTACCACCTTTTCAGGATTTTCCACCCGTATTCTGTGTTTGAAAATTTTGAAATAGTGTCCTCTTTTCCCGATTCCAAAGTATGGTAACCCTTATGTTAGACGATTGGATGGTACGGTGGGCGTTAAAATCAGGAATGCATTGCTATACAAACCCACACAATCCGAGTAATTGATGACTGTTGTTTATGGATAAGCTTAGGCTTCATTCACTTCTTATCTATGCAGTACACAAATCAACATATCTTTCAATACCAACGTTCGGCATCCTTGTGTTGTCATTTGTCAAATCCCACACTTTCACCTTCATGAATAATTATTACCCACATAAGATTCATGATTAACACACAGTTATATCGGCCCGGGTAGAAAACTGCGGGATGGCTCTTAGGTCAATCGTACAATATTGGAAAACTGACTGAAATAATGCCAAATTATCTTTACTATCCCACATATCCTTATACAGAAAGAGTAATAAGGTTCAACAGTCTAATTAAGCCGGCTAAAAAAGGAATATTGTAAGACATACGGCTTGGTGGATTTGATTTTGCTCTGCAGAGGGTGCTCACTGCTCATCTGCTCATGCTAAACCGGTAGAGTTCGGNGTATTACAAAGTTTGTAGTACAAAGGCGGTACGAACACGAACTAGGCAANNTTTTCNTATGGATCAGCAAGCTTAGTGGAATCANCAATATGTTATATATNGGCCTATGCCTTTACGANCTAGACTTGGCCTGAGNTCATCAGTCCAAGAACAGGAAAGCGTGTCTAAGCCTATAAATTGTGGAGTTCGCATTACAAACAGGCCATTGCACTGGTNAGTAGNTAAACTGCCCAGNGACTTAATAATTCGATGTGATGCAAGATAAATATTCATTGNACGTAAGACACTAATGTGCTTACACNAATNTTATTTATAACNGCCTNTAATNCTTGGTTAGGTACACGAGTNAACANCANTTGTTATAGATCTAATGNGCTAATTGTTATAGTTGAAGAAACGNNAAATTCTGCTGTTNACCAACATGANTNTGTGCCAAAATTCCAATATTTTGCANTCAAATATGCNAAATGTCAACACTGGCATCAGCTACTATTACCTACATNCCTACAATAAGGTCGGTATACAATATCCATACACGGTGGATGCTTCCGAGCAAGAGAGCAACTGATACCGATTGAACTCCTTTTTTCCATGCAGTGACGTAATCCTCTCGCGCGGAAATATTATCTCAAGCTTTGCATTATGCACGCATCGGGAGCGTTCCTCACTTGTGAACTAGAAAAGCCTAGCTACCAACAAGTTTTTTGAATTGCTTCCAAACGACAAAATTTACGGGCTCACTGTGCTTAATATCGTGTTTATTTGAATTATTCCACGTCGGAAAAAGTGAGAAACATGGACAATTTTCATTCGCACTTATCCGGATTTTTCATTCGCACCATTCGCACCACGCTTGCTGTTCGCACTCATACGGATTTTTCATTCGCACCATTCGCACCACGCTCGCCATTCGCACTGAAATTTTTTTCATTCGCACTAGTGCGAACCGTCACACAGGTTGAAAAGCACTGCACTAGTATATGAATACCGACTAGAAAGCGTCCCAAATAATTATGCGTCAATGCGGCCTCTGAAATACCAAGCATTCTTACTTGTACAATAGAATGTACGCTAATAGGATGAAGAGGAAGGCGGTGAAGTTGACAAGCAGAAGGAAGACTGTCTACTTCAAGATCGGAAAAAAAGTTGGAAGACAGACGGCGTGACTCGAGTAGTATCCAACCTTGTAGGTGATCGATATGTTCGAGTTTAGATGGTCAATCAAACTATCCAGTTTTGCCCAGTCTGTAGCTCCGCTGAAACGGATTCAATGGTAATACTAACTCCTCGATAAACGAAATTGATCGGATCCTTGCCATGATGGTAAACCGCTGGGATTGCTTCCTTATGATGCATTAGTCCAAGAACTGAAATCAAGTAATCTGTTTCATTGTGATACATTGCTTTGACGACTCTATTTTCGGTGTACCTGTAAATTCACTCAAGACGTAAAATCATGTACACTGCATGTTCAGGGTTCACGTACACTATTTGTCTTATCGCAACTCTTATGCTCATTTGTGAAATATTGACTTTAAACAGGTGGATGACACCAGACATGTATATTGAGCCGATAAGATAAAAAATACTTTGAATGTGGCCAAAACTGTGAATAAGCGTCTGACAGAAAATACCGTAGTGGTTACTTGGATTTTTGCTATATTTAATGTTAACATGAATTATGGTATTTCATAATGCAGGGTACTTTAGGCAGAAGTCTCGAAATTTTGAACAATTTTGGAAGACGCAAAGCTCATGCAAGTTTTGCTTCAAGCATCGTTTGTTACCGTTGCAGTCGGTTGAAATTGACGGAATCTTGATGGCAGATGTTGAGATAGTCGAAAATATCTTTCAGTACACTAAAAGATTCGCACAGGGACGTGAGGTCGAATGAGGCAAGTGAGGCAGTGCCTCACCTGTCGTCAGGATGACTAAGAGAAAATTGTGAAAAACCTTGGATGCATAAACCTTGCACGAAGACAAACGCAGGCACCCGAATCGGAGCAATATTGAAACTCATCACGACGAAGGTAATGTATTGAACACATAAACCATGTAACACTTTCCCTTAGGAAACAGTAAAACTGATACAGCGTATGCGCGAATTTTAGCCTCCTTATGATTAATTCACATTATTTTAAACATTTGGTAATTAGTAAAGTGGAGATGTAACGTGTGGATTATCAGTAGGGGCCTCCGTTATCATATCATTCATTGAATATGTAAGAGGAAAAATTGTACAAACCCCATTTCCTGTGCGTTGGATCGTAAAATTCTCCCCAGATTGATAGCAAAGATCTATTTGTAAGAGGTTGCGTTATGCGCAAGGTCCAGCCATGCAGTTGTATTGGAGCCAAAGTTGTTATGACACGGGTCCAATTTTTCGGTTAGAATCGAGTCACTTGATTCATTTTTTTAAATCTGGAATATGATTTGAATGGACTCGAGTCACTTTGTATGTAAATGCGAGTTTACCCCTTTGGATAAACATGTTAACAGTGAAAAGCATGAGAGTATTATGGATGTTACCATAGTGTCCTATATGGTGTGGACACAATCAAATCTCAGTGAAATTGGTCTGCATCACACTTTCCATTTGGCTAAAGGCAATTTGACCGTAATTTTTGACTGGCTTGCCGAGCGCGTAATATAATAGAACGGGTATCAAACGAAAGCTACCGCCGTACTGATTGCAAAAATATAATTTATATTCTGCTCGTGGTTCTGGTACCTCACAAAATCATCCTCGAATGTTGCATTGTAACATTCGAGGCTTATTTTGGTGAGTTCCAGGGCCTACTTTGAAATACATTGAATTCCCCTATTATTGGTGCTGCAAAAAGTAGGAAATTGGCCCGCGAGCACATTTGAGTTTGAGACCTCTGCTCTATATTATATGGTGATTCATGAAATAATTTTTTGCCCCCTTCGAACTCGACTCCCCCCATTAATTGGGGTTTTGGGGTGCGGCAGTTAAGGTCCTGGTAACAACTCGGCCGGTTGGTGGTTCGTGGCGGACGCTGTCTCAGCCAAACTAAGTATGCCCCACACTAACATCGAACTTGGTTCAAGACATCATTCAGACTGTGGAAAATCAGAGTTAGATTGATGATTTTGATTGGGGATGCAGATTTCCTTGGATTAGGATTGGTAAATTTATAAAACCTACAAGGTTAGCTGATTAAGTTGGCGACCTGTTTATTATCAAATTAGCCATCAGCACGCATGCTATCTAGGCTACTAGTCGCCATCTGTTCCAAGCGGTGTCTTACACAAGCCTATAGAAGTGGGACGTGCTACAAGTCGGCAAATACAAATATGGAATCAAAACAGAGAATATCCACTTGGTGTAAATGACTATTGCAGTTGAAAACACTATAACGACCACAAACAACGACAAAGCAGGCTATGTAAGTATAGCTATAACATACCACAATTTAGGGTTATAGGTATGGATGGAAAATACACATCAGCTGCATCAGTAAGGCAATGTATTTGCTCCGCATTAACGTGTTGGCCGTCGCTACTGGATTGTTGGTTACCGAAATCGATAGCGCGTTTCACTGCGCTGCGATTGTCCGATTGTTAGCGAATAGTGCATGAGGCAGGTGGGCATTAGCCTATACACCCGATGTTTGCCACCAGCGTGTCGCAGAGAAAAATTTCGCAGCCCGTTTGGATGGGACGATTTGGTCAACAAAATGAAAAGAAATTGGCAGAGCATTTAGAATATTTAAGGCTGCTGATTACAGTATGACATTAGTCTTACCAGATTGACTATATTTAGAATGGACGCAGAGGCTACTCCTAAGAATACCCAAATTGCAACATTTTATCTAGTTGGAAGTATATCGCGTCTTTTTAGAATTTCATGCTGCACATAACTAAATAATTGATTAATAATAATAACCCGTATGGGGTCCTCGATTATTCAATCAATCTAAACTTGATGAGCTGACTCGAGATCCTAGTCCGTCAAGCCTAAACTGGTACTTTTGCACAACGGAAATATATCTCCTGGGCAACCTACCAAGATGAAGGAGGAATATGGAGCCATCCCATTTCTCATCCGCATTAAAGCTAATTCAAGCATTCAGTCTGCATTGAGGACTCTGCTGCCCATCATGTATTGATCGTCTCTGCTTCGCATCGAATCTGCTACATCTTTTGTTACATTCAGTTGAATGATGTCATTGTCTATTTGAACGGAACGGACGATTGCGACCAATTTCCCAATCTACGTTGACCGTTGCGAGGATCAATATTCAGTTTATTCAGTTTTCATCTTTCGACGTTTGACGAGCGATCGCTTCGATTGACTGCCGTATTTAAGATCGTTGCAAAGACGAATGTTTAAGACGCCTCAGATTGTGACCGTGGGTTTAACTTCTCAAATATCAACGAAATCTTGCGACAGTAACACGATTCTTCCTACTACTATAGTTGTCATCAAGCACTTGAGTAAAACGTTCGCGTTGGAGCCGCATTCGATTCTCCGTCACGCCTACGTACTCAACACTTGTAGAGCTGGGGACGCCTCGCTACCATTCAAGGTGGTTTATTCTCCTCACTAGCAGATTTGCTGGGCGCGTATGTACGATTGAATGTGATTTATTCTTATCACCATAGATTTGCTTAACGCCTCTCCGCCATTTTAATGTGATTTGTTCTCGCCAGTAGGGTTGCTGACCGCTGCTGTACCCTTCGAAGTGATTTATTGAATGTTCGTGTTCGTGTTATCGGAGGTTATAGCTTCTAATACGAAATATATTCGCCATTTCAATTCTGCCCTTGTGTGTTGACAACATGACTCGGCAGTTCTGATCACTTGTAAAACTGTTGGAAGCCTCTCTACCATTTAAAGGTGATTTATTCTCATCACTAGTAGAGTTGCTGGACGCGTATGTACGCTTGAAGGTGATTCATTTTTGTCACCAGTATAGATTTGCTGAACGCCTCTCTGCCATTTAAGGTGATTTGTTCTCGCTAGTAAAGTTGCTGAACGCCGCTTTACCATTCAAAGTGATTTTTCGAACGTTCGTGTGATCTAATGAGATGGACATTTTGTCATTTATCTTTGCCTTCAAGTATTGAAATGATTACTCTGGCATTAGTCGGGATGGAATCGTCCGTACGCCGTTACACCAAATTTGTCTGACCGAGTCGCTTATCTTGATGGCTCCAATTGGTGACAATAGTGACATTCCTTCCCTTTTCACTCCAAACCCCATGGTTCTCGGAAGGTGTTACACGACCACGCGAGAACGTTTGATTTTCAATTTATGCGGTCAAGGGTAAGATTAGATGTATGCTCTCCGAGTATTGACTGCTCCGACCGCATTTAGGCTACTACATTGGTGCAATTCTGTTGACTGGGTTGAGTCAAATTGGTGAGTATTTGCGACTGCACATGTTATTTGTTGTTTCTCTATTTGATGACGTTTTTAAGAGGAATCAGTTCGCAATTCAACTGTCCTTTATTTCTATTTCGGCTAATTGTCTGATTTCAATCCTGATTATTTGATTACTGTTCTACTTTCCTATTCGCTTGCCTATATATTTCATCGTGCCTGTTGCTGTTGCATCATTCTCCATTCCATCGAGCAACGGACGAGCAAGCACTATTGCGAATTGTTTCGATTGGAGTGTCGCGTCGAAATTGGTATTTCTTTATGAGGTTAGCAATTCCCTATACGGTTAGCAATTGCACGGCAAGGTTCAGAATGCAATGACACCACGATATCAAAAATGAAAAATCTAGTTATCCTGAATCGCGAGAAGCGATCCAATTCTGAAGACGGCAGTCAACACACGCTAATTTAACTATGTGTAGACGACCACATATTTTTTGTTCTACCGCCGAAGGTTGGCCACCCCTGATCTACACCCTTCATTTAAGGTGAAAATAAAATACAATTATAGCACAATGGCTGACTGCGATAGTTGAAGGCATTAGATAAAATTGAACTATATACATTTATTGATGCACAAAAGACAGAAATGAACGTAGGAAATTCAGCAGTTTTTGCATACTAGAAAACTCTATACAATAGCAATATAGCAGAGCTATCGGTTCATCTGAATGATAAACTATGAGGGACGGGTCGTCTACAATTCCAGCATACGTCATTTAGAATCGTCTCACATTTTAAGTTGCTATCATTAAGATGCGGCTGGTAATAGGTAACTGATGTCATATTGTAGGTTCAAATGGTATTTTCACATTTTACGCGGCCCTTATAAGCGTATAATGCGTCAAGTGGGACGATGTGGCCGAAGTAGTAAGCGTTTGTACTTGAGTAGAAGTAACGGTAACGCCGTAAGCTCCTCGCAATTACAAGTAGAAGTTGTGATTCCCCGCCCGCCAAGTTTACTTCAAGGGAAAATCAAAATGAATGTCTGACAAGTTCTCGGGTAATTTGTTGCAAAAAGTAGGGCCTGGATTTGATCGAGTGTTCACGTAATTTTAGCATTTATTCAGAGAAGGCCACATTTGAAATCGCAGGGCACATTTTCGCGACCAACGCATAATGACTTCAGCTGTAGCTGAATTTGTTNTCTCTAGTATAGTAGATTNATTTAGTGCCNTTTTCCTGAATTTNCGTTGTAGTCCATNGCACACAACACCTTAACAGGTGATAAGTGCCAGGCTAAACTTTTAACACTAATAATAATAATGTGAATAAAGAATATAANAATAACGCATAATGAAAAATAANTGTAATTTCGAAGATATATCCGGTTGACGTGATATAGCTTCCATTTCGCGCAGTTTCTTATGACAATCTCACTCATTAGAGGGATGCACATATCTCTNAAAACAACTTTACATCCTATTTCATNAAATNCAAAGCGTNAAAAGTAGGCTGTTTTGCTTGAAAATCTATTANATGGAAGTGCAANNAGTCNCAAAATACTACCACTTGAGTNGCAAGTGCACGTGGACAAAATTTACTTGAATACCCCAGAAAAGCAGACGTAGGCCTATACTTCGTTATTAACCAACTCGGTAAGCGAGCTTTTTGCGTCACATAGGACAAGTTCGACAATTCTATTCGATTGCATCACAACAATAGCTACGATACTTTTTTTCCATACATTACCGATTCTTGGTGATCGGTTATCAAGAATTTCACAGAAGCGAGTACGGTAAACGTAAGATTTTGACATGTGTGAATCGCCGTGATTAAGTTCCAGCGATCATGAAGTACAATAAAATAAAGAACAGCCTGTGCTATTCTGACGTCCATCATATATACAGTAAAGGTTTATTAAAGAGGCAATGCTTTGAAACCTCTCTCACAATCATTTCTGAAGTGTAGATACTAATGTTTCTTCATGTCTTCGGGTGTTTCGAAATCTTCGCTCGTGGTCAGTGTGCAAGGCGACCTGCAGAAAACTCTCTTGATCTTTCCGTATATCATATCAGGAAGGTCGGAGTATAGGAACGGATTCAAGGCGCTGTTGATCGGAACGATGATGAGAGCGGATGGTATATAAACATCGTTGCTGATCGTCATTCCTGAAATACAAAGGTGATCGAACTAGTCGCTGTTGGTGCTCGAGTCTCAACAGAAGTGACGCTGCGAAATTGTGTTCAAGTTCGCATAGATTCAAAATCCACCATAACGTTTGAATCGGTGGTGTTATTATTTATATGTGATCGAAAACAATACAATTTATTGCTAACCGTTTTCAACATTTCAATACACCACAAGACTGTGGTACAATGAAAGATAGGAAGGTGTCGAAACATGTATGGCTATCCCCAATATCGATTCATTGGTCGCTGAAAAGCGTTGTTAGGTATCGTGCACAGTTTATCAACATGATATTTCCAGTTTCATTTATACCACTTTGATAAAATATTACTTCTTTTGTGGTAACCACGCCCATCGCCCAGCATGTTAGTAAGCACGCCGTTGTACTAACGTAAAGTTTTTGAAACGTGGTTGCTCAACTATGCGTCCTATTTTGTCTCGATATTGCACTATATCTCCTTTTCTTTGATGCTGTTCTGTTTGTGTTGTTCGCAGACCAAAAGCTACTATGCCAGCATGGCTATTATTCGCCGCATTAAAACTAGTATGCTTACACGGTGTCAGCAATGCTATGGCAGGTTGGCACTGGATTAGAATTAGAGCATAGAAAGGCTACACAAAATATATTAGAATTAGATTACTGGCATTTCGTTCTAATTTAGTGAAATTAGACAACCAGAATTATCTAGTTGCCCAAGTCTGACCCGAACACCGACAACCTGTGGTAGGAGGAGCCGGATAAACCTACGACTATTTGACGCTTTGAAACGTGATACCGCCTACTAAACCATATCTTTCTGGAGTCTATATGGCAAAATTTTCTTAGCTGACATTTGTTACAGCTATATCATGTAAAGAAATTGTACTTGTTTGATGCGGATGTGAT
>ATSW01119995.1:0-15176 GCA_000444245.1 Botryllus schlosseri
ATGAAAAAGGTTCACAGTGCAGAACCTACCAAGGTTCTGTTGTGAACGCGAACCTCTAAATTCCCGAGGTTCACACACAGAACGCGAACGTGAACCTCACGGTCTACGACCATCAATATTATGTAGGCTAACCTTACAATTTGCCTTCGTTCAATCAGAAATTGCCTTACTTTCTTAGTGCGTAATTGCTTCAATTGACACTTTTTTATTCAAAGTATACAACAATATGACTTTATAACTCAAATATGACCTAACCAGGAAAATATGACTTTATATGACTTTATAACTTTCTTAATATACCCCATATGGATGCGGTTTTTGCGTTAAAATTGATTTCATGACTTACTGATGCATAGAAAAAAATATGACTTTAATGACTTTAAATGGCCCTAGTTATTACATTTGGATTTCTAAGTACACGACACATGATGCCACCTTCCTTAATTATACGATCTAGTTTTAATAGCCACATCGTTACTTGGATAGAAATCGGATTAAAGACCTTGATATACACATATTTCTTAATTCTGAAATTTAGGCTTGTTGAAGCGACTTGTTTGCAACCGAGAACCTTGATTTCGCCAAAATATTTCAAAGTCTTGATCTAAACCCGGCCATGACGCCATTCTGAGCGTCCCAAGAAANANTGAAAGTAATGCCCATGTATGAATTTATGACGTANNANTTGAAGTTACAATTTAGTCACTGTTTCCATGCACAGTTAAGTTCAAATCTTGTTCGTTGNCCGTGTTACGACATTCAATCTATACCCNTGTTTCAAGCCAAATCAGTTTACTCCTCTTTAGGGNNGTNNCTNATANTCAATTTCTTAGTCAAATCAACATAAATTTNCNAAATAGAAGNCATGACTCAAGGTCAATAGATTTTGCAGACAAATTAACCCAATACGATGNACTGCCGANCCATTTGCGAGTTAGTTTACCAATTTAAAGCTTGTTCCAATCATAATGCACAATNANATGCTCAAATTGNATATTTGTTANATTCNAATACTATAGTGGGACGGTTCCAAATCCTATANCAGGCTCACATAGAAACTCTGGTCAAGGTGAATGGCGATANCACACTATGNTAAAGTCCTAAATTACAGAACAATTAGGCCACCCATCACTATTATACTCGCAAGACCGCTTCCCCAATTATGATGGAAACATAGCACTTACTGTTATCACCATTAATGAAGACGTATATAAAATACTTCATCGCGTGTACGGCCCTATGCACACGCACCTTGTTGATTCCGAAAGCCAAAAGCGTAGATGTAAGAATAGCCTTGCAAGTTCAATCGATAATTTCACAATAGTGCAGACTGCCTAGTGCCCATACATCTGATACAGGATTCCCTGCTCGAGTTACGATACTCACTTAGATATTNAAGCGATTCTGATCACTCTATGTTTTTNTTTGATGTAGCTGACCTCAAATCTTTGCTCATATATATACGCAAAACAAAATAATTTTCCAACAGGTAAGTAGTTTTCAACCCATAGTTATCTCGGTCGCGTANCTATGTAGGCTNTATNTAGANCAGACTGATCCATTCCAAGTCCTTATTCTACGTCTATACTTGTAATGNTAGGACAATACGCATAATACCAATGGTATACATTNGTNCATAAAGACGAGTACAGGAACATACAGTCATACACACATATGAATGTGAATAAGTCAACCTCAGTTTCTCCAAGCTTTCATCTGAGTATAACTACAAAGATAGACGATNAGGTTGTTATCTAACTCCAACCTAAGTACATANTGATGAAGAAGTTAACGTACAAATGCTTATATGCCTTCAGAGTAAGGAATTGCGTCATCGTTAAAAGGGTNTGGTGGATGACAAGATAATCGTTCNGCTATTTTGCGAAGTCAATTACCGTACCCAGCGCCCCANGAAACTGTCACGAAAACTCCTACATTCCTACATAAGGGATTNGTNTCCGGATGGCCAGTGGTGTTTCCTTTCCNGAAATTGCACGTTGCAGTAGTANCGGAATGTTTCNACTCTCACGGCATGCCGTGAGCGCCTGCCTTCCACTTATGACNCTCCCAAAAACCGCACACACAAAAAGAATATTACAANATGGGTTTCCCATATTTGGTGATGGAGCNTTTTCGCCGCGCACGCGATAAGAATGACATAAGGCAGAACATTAGCTGCAAACTCGATTTTGCAGTACTTTGTTAAGACACGATTGCCGTCACAGATTTATTGCCCGTACTACACAGACTTGGCGCATAGCAGTATAAGTATTACTCCGGTCTACTGCACGAAACCTGCGAACTATATCAGTTTTTGCCCCGTTTTCTAGAATACGATGGTGGCGTTACAAACTTACCAACAACGACAATCCGAGCAAAATCGCAGTATCACGCTCCACGATTACGGTATGACGTATTAAATTAATATGTTTTACACACTCCGTGTGGTGATTTATATGGAGGAAATCATTAATTAAAAATTTACATTTTGATCGAAATATGTTGGGCAGAACAAGTACTGCCTCGACCATGCAGGATCGTTACCCAGGCCGGATGGCTGGCACCATATGCCTTGTACGATTTAAACTTTAACCGAGGTGATATTGAGTCTCGCCATGCGTCCAAAAAGAACTAGTGGACCAAGGGAATTATCCTCACAACCAATTTATAGCAAGCAAGCAAGCATTCATGTATCAATTTAGCCCATGACCGCAGAAACGAGTGCGACACTTTTACAAATAGTTTAACCAGGCCGATGAATGAAAATGCCGAGGTAAAGTGGACTCGCGTCACAATGGTCAATTCAAGTTAAGAGCCTTTATTTATTAGTAAACGGGCGTCCGGAAGTTAAAACCGAATTTAGAGAAATTACAGATCTTACTCGTAGAGGCAATTTACTGACTGAATGCTTGTGCGCCAATACTTTTGCATTTTAACATTCAATATTACCACACGTGTACGTACAGCCTCATTGCGCGATGTTGTATCACTTTTGTCATTACGGCGTGCTTTATACCGCACGCAAATGACGATAGTAACTATCTCCTTTAATTCTGATCTATCGTATACAGTCAACCATAGACGGGAATGTCAAACTCGATTTAGCGTCGCGGGTCGGACCAAAACCTTAATCGTTTGAGCCGGGCCAGTCTAATCAAGCCTGATATCTACCTATAAAACTAGACATATGGTCATAAGTTCAATTTAAAGTCCATGCACGCAGACGGATTACAGAAACACGGGCTCTATTCTAGCAATACGTTCCCGAGAACACATTTTCGAAGCAATCATACTATCGGGTTGTTGTTCTTTTCATGCTAGTCGTTTTCCGAGTAATGACCTAAGATGTCCAATGTCCATATGCGTCACTAATAATCGCTATTATGCCTTTCAATCATTCCGCGCTTGTGTGTTTATTGCGTTAACGAGACACCATCCACATTATCATTATTAATACAACAATTATGGTAGCTTAGGTAACATTTTGAAACTACTCCCAATTGCTCACCACCGATGAAAGGTTTCTTACGATGTATGTGTTCCCCTTCATTTGTGATACTTTCGAGATGCTCGTCATGTAGCTGGTTTTCTTTAGCGATAACGGTAAAGCTGAGGTCAATTGACGTATATTTCGTGGTGCAAAATTCGCGTGATTCAGGGGTTGTCGTAGTCAGCTCCTGCATCGAGTCGCCCTTCTCCGTTCGTCGCCATTCGACTGATAAATACACCAGTGTGGTAACATGATGGAAATTATCTTGCTTACCCGTCACCGATGTTGCATTCGGAGATTTAATGATAAATTTACTTGACATGATATTAGCTCGGTCGGGAAGAAAACCGGAGTGGTTGGTATATATACTTTTGCCGAAGTCCGCCATTGCGTCACCAACAATTTCCATGGGTGCAGGTTACCTGAAACGAACTGCTTAAACCATAAAACATGTCGCCATTTTAGATTTACATTGCTATATGTGAAAAGCACATTCTCGTGGGGACTATATCTGACCGTCAGTTCCAGGCGTGTCTGTTTAGTTCAGTTCTGTTGTGATTGGCGTCTGTTGCATGAATAAACTCCCACATTGTTGATTCGTCGTATTGGTATGTTCGATATTAAGACGGTAAAGTTACACGTATTTGTATGATATTTCCTTTTTAACCGAGCGCATAATGTTGCCGGCATGCCTCTGCACAAAATGTTACATTTTTAGGTTTGAAGGTTTGCTCGCAAGCGCCCACTCCAGTCGTCATTTCTGGATATGGCAAATCCACGTTTTAACATCCTAGGGCTTATAATACACCTGTTCCTTTCCCATTTATGTGCAACATTTACACGTATACAGTGCAACACTTCAATATCTACACTCAGTGTTCCCATTATACCCCGTTACTATTTACGGCCTTTTCTACACTTGTACCCAATATTTTCGTCGGACCGGCAGGAAAATTGACACAGACCGGCGATTGAGAACCACCGAATAGGAAATACTGATGAAGTTGATAGCTCACCACAACAGATGGCTGCACGGGCAGCGTAAAGGAATCGTTCGTGACGTAAAATTTATCTTCCGCTTTGTCCACTCCCGATTCGACCAGTACGCTGCCGTCTCGCGCAATCAGCTGGAATTTTTCGAAATTGGCATCACCGTCGTCGCCGTAAATCGTGAGGTCGCCGATCGTCGATCGCCCTAGAAAATAAATGGTTTCGATTCTCCGAGGCTTCTGATTGAAATCGTCATTTCCATTTCCTCTATTCTATAATCATGAGTGCCATAGCGTGCACTGTGCATATTTCTAAGATTGTTCTAATTTTGAGAGGCGAAATCTTGTAGAACTCTGCATTGCCCTTTTTCTGAGATTTATTCATACTGTGACGGGCGAGATAGAAGTATAAACTGTCTTTATATCCAAGATTTGTCCGTATTTTTCACTTGTGTCCTTATTGTCTCCTTACTTTCGGCACCGAGGTCGTGATTAGGACTGGGCCAAAGTGATGACGTCAAGCTTTTCACAAAGGCCGTCAACGGTTAACATTAGGACCGGTCGAATGTGTTTGTTTGTTTGAGGTATTCATGGTGTTTGTCGACTACAATGGTCTCTGACACCAGGTCAATTTCTTCATTTTTACTCCATAACTGCCTACTTGTAGCAAGGTCAACTTCTAGGCTTTGTATAAGGCACCGCTTACACGGATGAGATGGCGAGGAGAAGCCTAGATAAGCCTCCAACACATAGGTAGAAATTTTGGTGAAATATTCACCTGCCAGCAGCTGTTGACTCGTCTTGAACACTCCACTTCCCGGCTCTTTCTGTAACAGTTTTGCGTGAAATCCAAAGCCACTCATCCCACGGATCAGCACTCTGCAACGACTCAATCATAGTTCACTTGCATACGATGTGAAATGGATGCGTTTTACCCGTATTGGTTTGCGATAGTGTCATTGAAATTGAAGGTATAAGTCCCGTTCTTGGTGTCATTGAAATTGAAGGTATAAGTCCCGGCCTTGGTGTCATCAATACGAAAAAGCTCGGCGCCGGTAATCGATGCCAGGCTCACAGTGGTAGTGCCAGTCGGGCCCTCGAATCCTACGTAAGTAAATGTGCCGGTAAACTGCACCAATATGCTGTTGACCGTAGAGTCTATGTTGATTGAAAAACTCGATGCATTCGACGATCTTGTCTCCAGCGTAACCTGGTAATTACGAAAGGGTTGCATTTAAAATAAAAATCACTTCAAAACAAACATGTTTAAAACATGTTTTTATTGTTGTTTTAAGCCATGACGTCATCGATATTCAATAGTAACGTCATAGTGGATTTACATTCACAATTGAAAATATAGGGTAAATATAGCTCCTTTGACGAAATATCTACATACTATAGCTGTTGAACCGACTATTTTGAGGTTTCCAACCATCCCATATCGCATACGTCTGCTATATAGGGTGGTAGTCGGTGGTAGTTGACGGTGGTAGTTGACCTTTTTTTTAGTCAA
Source organism: Botryllus schlosseri (assembly GCA_000444245.1). NCBI lineage: Eukaryota > Metazoa > Chordata > Ascidiacea > Stolidobranchia > Styelidae > Botryllus > Botryllus schlosseri. The sequence goes on from ATSW01119995.1 coordinate 5,993, forward strand.
CCACCCGACAACGTGGGAGAAAAACTGTATTTTGGGCGCTGAGCGAGAAAGTTGACTTTTTTTTAGTCAACCGACCACAAAGTGGAAAAACTTTACTTTTTTTTGAGAATTCTCCTCCGGTTTTGAAAGTCTGAAAATTATGAAAAAGTGTCCTCCTTTCAGATTTCCAAAATATGGTAATCCTACCATATGCATACATACAGACTCTCAGGATGGTATTGAATATTGATTGAAATAACGCAAACAGGAAATTAAAAACTCAAAGATCAAGCCCAGCCCTTATCAGAAGTAATTATGCAAACTTGGACTTAGCATGTGGTTTCCATTCCAACGTTTGACTTCAACTATTGATTCGAGGGTTCAAGAGGAAAAGGATGTCCTATTCTTAGTAAAAAGTACTGATCCGGCTCCGACCCGACTCCGACCGTATCATAAAAAGTACCGGATCCGGTTCATGCCCAGCTATAATATGTAGGGTTACCATATTTTGAGATCTGGAAAGGAGGACACCTTTCACAAAGTTACTAAAGGGGACGAGAAAATGGGCTAATTTCGTTTTGTTGACTTACAAAAAGTCATTTTCCGACTTGACTTCCGAAATACCCGTCGTCTGTAAACATTTCCCATCATTTCTGGTGTTTGTAGGCATTATAGGCTGACAAGGAGGACAAATTGCCTAAAAGGAGGACATTTGGGCGATGGAAGGACATTTCACGAAAATAAGAGGACAAAGGAGGACGTATGGTAACCCTATGGGTATATGTACATTGTGCATTGTGGTAGATTTTTTGTTTTTGTGACTCAGAGACAATTTATGGTTCCGCGACGGAATGTGCATTAGCGTAAGTGTTCCCCAAACTAGTGTGAAGGTTGAGCAAGACTGATCTCGGTTCTTCCTTACCATCCCATGCATAAACCTAGAACGAAGCGCGCCGTGCTGGAAGCCAACAACTCAGAAATCGTGATAATGAAATAGGTTCGAGTGGTACGGCTTAATTTTAGTCTTCCTTTGGACTGATATGAGGGTACTGTAAATTGTAAGGCCTCTATTTACGTATATAGCTCACCAGTCCTTGTACTGTCGTAGCCTCCATAATTGCGGACGCCGCCGTGATGTCGGCCTTCGGGACATACAGAACGCTGCCACCGGTACTCAATGCAATGTTGTCGTATATTGCTCGCAGAGAAGAAGATATGTCAGACGTAAGGAAGGTGAAGACCTACAGAAATCATTCGTATTCCGTAATAAGGCATTTATCCGCCACTGGCGTTATTACTTACGGCGATTTTCTTGGTCAAGCATAACGCAATAATATTATCTTGGAGATATTTGTCTTTAGCCGATGCATCGGTGAAGACGTATAAGATCGACCTAAGTACGGAATATTGCTCATATTATCCATTGGCAGTGTCTGTGATGACTATACTGAAGTAATGTCTTTATAATATATGTTAATAGACACGTGCAGTCCGGGCAAATATACAACGGATGGACAAAAGCAATTTCGGACACATTTCGCAGACTCATATCATCGTATTCTGCCATTGAGGTATCATCCATGTGATGTGTCCAGGGACAGTGGTGGCTTTTGGGGTGGGCGAGGTGCCCCCCCCCCACCCTTGGTCGAAGCTCCCCTCTTTGGATTTAGCGCTTATTTCAAGGGTTGTGGCGAATAGAAGTGGAAATATTTGTACCAATCAAGAAGATGATTCCGTTCAGATGAGCTGTGATTACATACTTATAGGGGGCCTCCCCGAAAGTCTCACCCAGCCCCCCCCCCAATCGTAGGGCCAACACTGTCCAGGGGTACAGGTAATAAAATCATGCGCAGTCGAAGATGCTTAAATTTAGTCACCGGATTATCCGGACGGCCGCTTAATTCGGTCAAAATGCTCGGAAGTGTAACAACAATTGCACGGACCCAGGTTCGCAATTCCTATAGATCGGTTATGACGAGAGGACGAACGAGATTATGGGTTCGCCGATAATATCGAGTCGGTATCAGCCATTAGATGCAAAATATATCGGCAATTTTCGTGACGTGAAGTGGAAAATAATTCACCAATATAATAAAAGTAACCAGAACGCATAACTGCTGTGCGTTTTTTGCGTTCATTGCCAATTACTGCAGCATAGTAGTTTTGTAAACTGGAATGCAGTATAGAAGTGTCTTAGTGCATTTGCGATGGTACCGCTAAGCTATTATTTGTATAGGAATAGTCATTAGTGCCAATATATCGTCGTCTGCCAGGCTTTGTGTATTCCGTTCTGGGATGTACATTTGCAGTGGTGGCTTTTGGGGTGGGCGAGGTGGGCGGTCGCCCGGGGACCCCTTGGTCGAAGGGCCCCCCCTATTCGGAATATGCGCTGTGTAAGGATAATAACGAATAAACATGGAAATCCGTGTACCAAGCAAGAATATGATTCCGTACGGATGTGTCAATCATCATCAAATCTCTGCATTTGTTAGAAAAGTCCCGTCTCCCGATGAACAACACGTCTCTGCATGCGGTAGAATTACTTAGTCTTGATGTAGTCTATCCTTAGACACACGCAATAATATACATAGCCGAATCCAGCTCCTGGCTAAACGTTACCGCGGGAATGGGGGGTCCCGCCCCCGTTCGTAAGGCCACCACTGTACATTTGCACTTGGGATATAGTGCTCGCCCGTGCTAAAGTGATTCTACTGTTGAAGTCAAGTACATTCGATTCTTATTAGAAGTTCGTAGTAAATGTTTACTATTGAATAGTAATAGTATATTCATAGAGGCGAGATAGCGCAGTGGTATAATCCGTGGCTGCAACACCAATGGGTGCGGGTTCGAGTCCGACCGACGTCGACTTCAGAACTCTTATGGAGGATTATCGAGGCTCCTCCTCGCCACCCCATCCGCAAAAGCGGTATCCTACAAAAAGCCTAGAAGTTGGCAGTTGCGCAAAAAATGAGGAATATCGGCTTGGTGTAAATGACCATAGTAGTCGACAAACACAATGAATACCACAAAAAAACGGTTGACTTATTCAATTATGTATTGAAGTTCTATACCTCAAAGAAGCTCTTTAATTGTTTACTGTTTCACCAAGACATGGAACGTAACATCGGGTGTGAGAAGTGGGATTCGAACCTACGCCTTCAGCCGGGGACCAGTAAGGAGCTGCATATCATTTATTACGCGCCAGTACAGTATTTTTAATGCGTCGTTCAGCTTTACGCCGATCCTATACATACGCGTAATTACGCCGAAGGTGAGCGGAACCAAAGTGTCTGAATTAAGCGAAGTAGCCAGGAATTATACAATCTGGTTTGCTTGTCAATGCAAAGATAAAACTGATACCTGAATCCACTAAATTGCGCGGCTTTCAGTATACCGATTCCGGCTAGCTCGGGTTCGTCACCTCCGCCGTTGGCAGATAGATCATTTACTGCATCGATGAAAGTTGCTGGATCGTTGGTGATGGTCAGCGGTCCGGAGCCTGGAAGTTGAAAAAATATATTGTGAATCGAGCCGGGCAATATCGAATACCTGAGCGACTCGATTCTGAATCCAGAGTTAGGCTTCGAGACGAGTAGTCAAGTATCAGTTATTGTGACGTTACAACAGTGTGAAAGGTGTGGAAATTTCGAATATAATGCCACAACGAATATAATGGCTCGTGTGAATGTCTCGTGTATCAGGACCGATACTTTGGCCAATAAACTGTCTTTTATCTATATGTTTGGATAAATATGTTAAGAGTAGGAAAATTGAGTGTATTTTGAATACGAGACCTTCGATATCCCCGAAAGTTATGTAATATTGAGTTGAACTTGACTTGTACTCGATAATGAACAGTGAACACTATGACTCGAGCTCAGCCCTTTGCTTCATAACTTGGATTGGGACTTGACTCGGTGGTGAGTTGAAAATGACTCGTGACTCATAACTTGTGCCTTGGTTACGATCCTGCATATAGGCTTTAGCCACCCTCAACTTGGATTTTGTTAGGGAATGATTAAAATCGGTTACCTGGATCGTTGAAAGGCATTAGGACGTAATTCAGTGGTGCGCTATTCGTTCCATTGGTTCGCTGGATAATTTCAACCACACGAGCTTTCGCTGCTGCAATGTCTCCACCCATACTGCCGGTGGTGTCCATCACGAACGACAGGCTCGTTCCAAGTTTAAGGCTCAGAAATGATGCGAAATTTTCGTTGCCTTTTAAAAAACAGTAGCTTAAGTCGGTCGCAATTTATATTGATTTTAAAAGGCTTAAGCTCATCACCGGAATGTGCTGCGAATCGAGGGCAACCCGTCATAACGTAACTCTGTTATTCTAATGCAGGGGTCTTCAAACAATTTAGAACGCGGCCAAGTATGAGTTTTATTAACATCTCGCGACCCAAGCCTCACACCACCACAGAAATACGTTTCTGATGTTAGTATGCAACGTTTTCACGGGCTTGTATGAAACAGAAAAGGCACAGACAACAAGCTGTATCCTATGCCGTTCTATCCCACATGAACATGATTAATTTCAAAGAGATCGTTGATGCAGTGTCGTAGCCAGAAATAAATTGTGGGGGAGGGGCAAATATTTGATGAATTCAATAATACAGAGGATTTTCCCAGCATGCCCGCAACATCACTTTGACAGTCCTTAGTATAAGTATTATGATAATAATATTTTCATCAGATCGAAATACCACACCACAAGATTGCGATACAATAAAAATATAGGAAGGAGTCGACTTGACACTCCAATCTTAATCAGTGCCGATTTGCCAGACGTCGAATCCTGGCTGCTTGACTAAATCTGCTTTTGGACTCGGCAAACCTTGCGTATCAGCCTTGTACTTAATCGAACACAACCAAGCACTCCAAATTGAACAAGGCATTGGTTGAAACACGAAGATGCGTAAGCGAGCTTTGCAATAGTGCTTGCTCGTCCTTTCCTCGATGGAATGGGGGGCGAGACAACAGTAACGAGGGCAATTTATGGCACAAGCGAAAAGACAATTTAACAGTAATCAAACAATCAAATCGACTAAAACAATACATTTACAATGATTAGAAAAACCGAATACAAATAAGGACAGTTAAATATCGAACTGATTCCCCTGAAAACGTCATCAAATAAAGGATTGAAAAAACATGCGCAGTCGGAAACAGTAGTCCGCGAAATCAGACAAACACCTGGGCCGAGACGACGTAAAGAAGAGGCATATACGTACACTGAATGAAAAGTAGGATAATAGCAGATAACATATAAGAGACAAGCGATAAAAAAGAGGTGTCATGTATTGGAAGGCGGTGTCACAATATATCAGATCGTGGTCTAATAATCTTGACCGAGAACTAGTATATAAACGACGCTATTGAGCCCCCATTCCGCATGAAGTGATCAGCTCAATCTCTACAGGCCAATTCATTACTGCCCTCGACAGATGCACACACAGTTTCCGCTGCGAACTAATGTCTATCGACTTACTATACGCTAATATTAACGTTGAAAAAGTAGTGTGGATCTATTTTCTAGTCACGCGAAGTGCGAAAATTTTTCAAAGTTAACGAGTGAACTTGGTCAATAGTATTAGGAGTTCCGTGATTGCATATACCAATGGTGGTTTGTAACAAAATCGTGTAGAGCAGGGGTGGCCAACCTTTTTGCTCTTCACGGTCGCATTTCGATTACTTATGTAGCCTACGGCCGCTTTCCTGTGCATAAGACGTAATCAACTAACTGGGCGTCAAATACCCATGTTAAACAGTCCATGTCCATTTCCGTTCAACTGCGGACTAATCTTCTTTCTCATATCGGCTTACTATATACTCACCCAAATCGCGAGTGGCCATCTTTTGAATAATTACTTGGAAACGTTATGATTAACAAATGAATTTCGTCATTATTATTAGTATATTCACATATTGCAGTCAAATATTTATCCTTTATCAGCCCATGTGATCAGATTCACTGGTGGAGTTGATGGAGGTAGTGTCTTCTGAGATTAAGGGCAAGTTGCACATGACGATGCATCTTCGGGTGGAGCAATCGTTATTGGCCACTTTGATGCATGGTATTATTTCTTGACCTCCCATCAGGATTGTCGGTAGGCTATTATAGCGGAAATATATGGGAATCCCCTGAACCAGTGGTTCCCAACCTTCTTGGATGTCGCGACCGCATTTCAAACTTCAGAGTAGGCTAGGCCTGCGAATGAAGCCGCATGAAAACACTCGAGTTTAGGCTACATATAGCGAAAATTTAAAAGGTAGCTAACCTACCTCTGCTCTCACCATCCAGCTAATTCAAAAGCATGCACAATTTCACATATTGCACATGGACGTATATATTTGTTATTATAGCATTGATACAAGCAAATTGGCGAATACTATTATGTCGTGATGTGACAGCTCTTCAGTCTTCACACATTCCTGCACTTTCTGCACAAGTTTGTGGGGAATTATTCGCTGAGTACTGTTGGACCTATTGCAAATTATACTTGTGTATGAGCCTTTATTTTGATGTTAGTAAAACTGTGTCGAAATTTACTCTTCACAGTTACAGAGACGATATATATAAAGGTCTGTGACCAGCGGAACTCAAGATACATCCTTGTCTGACGGGTATTCATCCATACGTTTGACGCCAGTCAGCAAGAATCCTATTTCCCGGTTTTCAGAAGCGGCCTTGGACGGCTTAGACATAACTGATACCCCTCATTTTAGCATTCATATACAGAAATTGCCCATAGCTATTCATAGAAGCAAACAACAACTGTTGTCTACTATATTTTTGTGGCATAATTAGAGGTCAATCAGAGTCGCAAGAAGGCGACCTTGCGTAGCCACATGTGGTTCTGAGAGCCGCGGTTGGGAATCACTGGCCAGAACGTACCAGAAACAAATTTCTTTCGTGAGAAGCACACTATTCCAAGTTGGTATTTCTAGATCAGGGGTTCTCAACCTGGCGGGCTCGCCCCCCTTGGGGCGCGCGGGAGGCTCTCAGGAGGGGCGCGAGAAATTTTTGTCAATTTTGTCAATGTCTGTATAAATTGTGACTAAACACGTGTTTCACGACCATTCTGAAGAGACGATTATTGAAGATTTAACTTAATTCGTATTCTAGAGAGCTTGCCAAGCTCAAACTCCAGCAGTCGCGCTCAACGGAGTATAGGCTGACTTCAACTTCACTTGAGCAAATTTTTGAAATTCTTTGAAGATTTAGAGAAATTTATACGTGCAAGTCATTCATTACTTTATAGCTTTGGCAGTAGCCTAAATCTCTGTGCGCTAGGTAGCTGTTGTTGATAGCTGGCGAACTGCACTGCCTAAGACAGACTTAGATGCAATATAGGTTGTCGGTTTCGCCCTCAATTTGGCTATAAATCAACACAATTTAATTCATTTCCAAAACTGATCAAATTTAGCATGGCAGGACAGAACGACGCAGTGCTCTCTGTAGTCACCACCAGCATCAGGATTAATCTCAGTGCAACCTAACTTGAAATTAATTGATGTCCTTTTCAATGTTTTTTGTTATTTTCAAACAAGTTTGGGGAAGTTTGTCAGCAATGTAAAAGACTAAACTACTGGAATGCGGATTCAAAATTGGCGTAAGATATACCTTATGTATACTATTAGATCAGGGGTGGGCAGCCGGTACGGCCACATGCGGCCGTAGAAGGGAATTTGTGCGGCCGTCGACGCCTAATTCAATCAGTATGTGTTGGCAGCCGTAGACATGCAAATTACAATTACGAATTCACTCCCGAATTTTCGAAAGATTTTATTTAATCTTGAAATTTTCTTCGCGCTCCGCGCAATTCAACAAGACTTCATTTTTCGATTTTAATGCAGTAGCGCCCTTCTTAATTGGAGCAGGAATGGGAATCCTCAAGAAATAACAATTCATTAGCGGCTCGGAAAAATTTTCGCGCACAGCGCGACAATATGCACTCCCAGCAACTATTCAGAACATTGCCACTCGCGATTTCGGTGCATACAATAGGCCGTTGTGAAAAGTAGAATAGTCCGGAGTTCCTCGGGAATGGATATGGACAGTTTACCATAGGTATTTTGGGTCCAGATCGTTCATTGCGACTATGCCCTGGAATGCGGCCTTAGGCTACATAAGTAATCGAAATGCGGCCATGATTAATAAAAAGGTTGCCCACCTCTGTATTAGATGATGTGCTCTTTTTAACATGACGATAAATGTAAGGGGGATCAGGGGGGCGCGATTTTTTGACCATCGCCAAGGGGGGCGCGTGTCAAAAAAGGTTGAGAACCGCTGTTCTAGATGGAGCGAATCATTTTTATCTGTTCGCGTCTGTACTGTGGGGCTCAGGTTGCGAAAGGCGCTACTAATGAAGTATAGCATTGAATCGCGCGCATTTAAAATTCAATTAGTCCAAAATTCAGTTTGCCTGTCGACGGCCTCCCACGCATACTAATTAAATTACGTGTCACGGCCGTACAAATTTCCTTCTACGGCCGCAGGTTGCCCAACTCTGGTGTAGAGAGACAAAGCGCGCGATATATTATCGATATCGCTGACGTATTCTGTCTTGATAATGCAACTTCATGGTGGTCACACAATCGTAATGTAAGTTTAATTTACCAATGAGATTTGCTTGTTTTACTCACTTTTATGCAGATAATTATTTTACGAAGAGGGCTGTCGTTGAAATGCCGTTTCCTCATTCTCCTTCACTCGCGGGTTGCATATACCCTAGAGCAGTGGTTCCCAACGTGGGCAAATATGAGATACAAGGGGGCGAAATTACTTAAGGGGCGATATGGGGGCAAAATTTTTAGAACGTTCAGTGAAATATATTCAATTACCACTGTAAAAAATTGCACGTGAAGATGATTTATTCTGCTTACGACGCGAAAAAAGGTCAACCCGCGGACGCGGAGCACAAACCACCTCGGAAAGATGAACTTTATGAACTTTATCCGGACGTTTTCTCATTTTCGGCCGGAGACAAATCAGTACTTTTATGATATGCCCGGGGTCGGATCGGAGCCGGGTCAGTCCTTTTTACTAAGAATAGGAGAGCCTTACACTCTTCCATCCTCGAAACAATAGTTAAAGTGAAACGTTCATAGAAATAAACCCCATGCTAAGTTCGGGTTACCATATTTTGGAAAACTGAAAAGAGGACATATTTTCAAAATTTTCGGGCTTGCAATACAC
>ATSW01120013.1:0-10627 GCA_000444245.1 Botryllus schlosseri
TCACGGTCTGCCTTGCCAGCCCGCTCAGAGATGTGTATAAGAGACAGTTACTAGAGGGATGGTGTCAACGGGGTGTTCACGTTCGCGTTCTGTATGTGAACCGCAGAAATTTGGAGGTTGGTAGTTGGTAGGTTCTGCACTGTGATCTTTCTCATTTATTGCAATTTTCACGGCAATATAACATATTTGGTTGAAATTCGTTCCATTTCCATTTGTTTCCATAAACTTCGGACGACTCTGTGCATAGTGTTTGTCCAAAATATTTAGCTTTCCGTTTGTGAATATTTAGTGCCTCTCTGCTGTTAACTTTGCTTGCAATAACAATCATTTTATCAATGATTTACATCAACGAAATTGATGTAGGGNANGGGCGGGCAACTTCTCCAGTCGGCGGGCCGGATATAGGAAAATTAAGTACTTGGCGGGCNAGATTGCAGAATCGATACATTATTCGCCCATTTATCCACATATACAAGGAATAAATTGTATTTAATGAATGTATTTTAACGACAGCAATGTCACTTCAAAGCCATTTCTCCNCGATAATGACGAAGACAATGTGAATTTGAGAACAGCATTGTAATACAGGGCGCCGCCANGTCTGCTTCTCTCTGATCGATTAACACNCGGTGCAATCCTTAGTATTAANCAAGCNATTNGGGGNACAGAACTTCAGAATAACGCGAAACAATACCTTCATATTGTTAATTTATTCGCTAAAAGCTTTTCGACTGACTCCCATCAGTAGCGAACGTCATTGATAGGGTGAATTAATCATTTGATGTTCCAACATACCACTATTCGGCCTGCTTACATTTTTTATATATTTATTTCTGACGCGAGACTCGAATTGAACAATGCTTAATTAATACTCCATCAATGCAGCTGACTGGATGATCCGCGGGAATCCCAAAGGGTCGTATCGCTGCGGCATGTATTATATTTTTATTGTAATTTTGTTCAATAAAACTGTCTGTCTATCAAATTTGAAATGCGGTAACTATTTTGTCTGTATGACGTAATAATAACAAAAACAAACAACTATAGTGAACAGGCAAAACACGGTAGTAACGATACAATATAAACGATAACGAGTATGTATTCTTGGAATGTTTCAATAATGTTGTGTGTTGTTGTTCTCGGTTATTTATAACCGAATATGCGTTTAGCGAATAAATTACCAATGTGGATTTATTGTTAATACTAAAATTGTCACTAAAATTTGACGTTCAACCAAGTAGTGGGGAATCTCGGCAGACTGTTGCCACGGGTCACATTATCACATAAGACAGGAAACTGTCCGCTGGCCGGATAAAATACCGCCGCGAGCCGTATGTTGCCCGCCCCTCCCTATTCTATCATTGCAGGTTTAACAGTTTTTATGATTGAAACTTGATTCTATTAGATTTTGTTGGGTATCCACAACAGAAGGGTGTATCGGCCGGTTAGCTCAGTTGGTTAGAGCGTCGTGCTAATAACGCGAATGTCGCGGGTTCGAACCCCGTACTGGCCACATCTGTCGCCGCGATAGCTCAGTCGGGAGAGCGTCAGACTGAAGATCTGAAGGTCCCTGGTTCAATCCCGGTTCGCGGCAGTTTTGTCAGTGAAATTATACAGTTATTTTCAACTTCATTGAAAAGATCTCCAACGTAGATCTCCTAAGTGAAACTATTCTTCCACTTTTCATGGCTTTTAATTAATGGGAGGAAATGTAGCCTACACGTATATTCTACAGTATATAAATATATGATAAAGAGGAGACACGGATCCTGGACTGTCCCACTCATGCGATTCGTGCCGTTATAGTCGGCTTCGCCGTCATTAGTCGTATAGGTGTAGTGCAGGTATACAAGATTCAGAATAAATTACAATTATCTTTGAACGTTGGACGTAAATCTTGTATCGGTACGTGTCATTCGTCCCTAATATTTAATTAAAATCATGTACTCTACTGCCAGAGTAGAAAACTAAGGTAGTTCCGCTGGGGCTCGAACCCAGGACCTTCTGCGTGTAAAGCCGACGTGATGACCACTACACTACGGAACTACTAGTGCCACGGTGTCCCTCTCGACATAATTTCGCACGTCAGCTCGCATATATTCAGGGAGTAATCCAAACGGAACGTTTTCAAATTCGTTATGTTTCGCAAGTAAGCAAGCTAGAGTCGGAAATTATGACCTGGTATATATGTCCACTTAAGGTCATCTACAGACTACTAGCAGTTCTGCACGCTGATTCGGATTCATATGAGACCCTATACAGATATTACATACATTAGAATCTTGCGTGTATTGAAGCATGTTCGAACTTGCAATGATTCGTTGCCACTCAAGTCAAACGCCTTGCCGAACCCATAGCATATAGATGTATAGGGGGAGTTCGTGAATACCGAAGAGACACTACAATGAAGAAATCGCGCATCAAACGTATTAGTTATAACTTATAAGCAATGTTCCCTAGCTAATTTTTAAATAAAATAACGCAATGCGGAAATAATTTTCCGCAAAAAGCCAAACAGCAGAGCGATAGTCCACAAAAAGAATAAAATACCATGCTCCAAAACCCTAGGTCAGCAAACTTGGCCCGAGGCATTTCAGCAAAACCCAGTGTTGGCGACTTTAACCAAATCAATAACCCGAAAAGACGAACCAGTGACAATGCAATTTTTGGCGGTGTCGCCGTCCGGCAAATGAGAAAGGACCTCAAATTTATCCGATAGTGCAGTGCTTTTCAACCTGTGTGATGGTTCGCACTTGTGCGAATGAAAAAAATTGCAGTGCAAATGACAAAGGTGGTGCTAATGAAAAATCCGGATGAGTGCGAATGAAAATCGTGAATAATTGTCAATTTTTCTGACGTGGAATAATTCAAATAAACCTTATAGGAAATTCAAGGGCGGTGTAATTTTTGTAGATGTGACGCAATTGTAAAATTTGTTTAACTTACGACGCACCACTAATCGTTACTCTCACAAGCCGTAGTGTGAAATGAGCGAGTTCAGGCCTCAACACAAACATGTGGGTTTTTCACCCTTTCGACAAACTGAAGCCTCCGGGACCTTTGTGTCAGTTCTCAAAAACGATTTCTGCCAGCAAGCATTTTTCACTCGTGCACAAAAAAACCTGTATTTTGGATACGACTGCAGAACAGATTTTAAGACCTGGCCATCCAAGCACTAGTATACGTTTTTGTACAGAACCCATCAACTTGTTTGACCGAAAAGGGTTTTAATGAGACACTTGATAGATTAAACTACATAGTAGCCAATTTGTTGCACATCTGAACAAATGTTATTAGGTATCTTCATCTTCTTTTTCAAAAACAATTTTCGATTAGTTTATGCGAATGAAATTTGTGCGAATGGAGCTCAAAAAGGTAGAAAAGCACTGCGACAGTGAATCAATCAAGCGATCTATTTACATATAGTTCATGTACTGTCGTGGTTTGCTAGGGTTGTTGAATTTCTAGCTGCCAAGCCATTGCGTCATTGCACATTGAGATGCGGCGAATTCAACACAGTCAAACAGAGAATCATACTAGAAATAGTTTTATATCATGTTCTTTAAATTACTCCTTTACAATTTGCACAATTCTCTATACAAATTGCTTTAAAAATGCGTGTGAAAAAATATAGAAAGTTGCAACAAGTTGCAATACAAAATTCCTCAAAGCAGTTTGAAACATCATACTACATGTATATTCGGAGTATTTAGGAAGCTCCCGTAAACTGTAAAAATAGTTGCAAAGTTGCAAAATCTTTCCCTATAGTTATAAGTCATATTTATCTCTAGGCGTAATCTTAAAATTACTAGCAGGTCAACTGATACATGCTTGCATTAAAAATAATAATCAATTTTTTATCCATCACGTCACGACTTTTTATTGGTGACGTCACAGTGGATTGACATTGACAATTGATAATATAGTGTAAATGTCGCTCCTTTGACAAAAATAGCTTCCGAATCCGGCCAACAAAGGACAAAAATATCCCTAACCAGAACTACAGCATATGCAGTATTTTACGGTCGGCGGTCATCATCATCCGAACATCCATTTCGTATCAATATTCTTATTCGTGCTTTAACAGTTGAACCGATGGGGATTTCAATTGCTGTAAAGTAACTAATCAACTATGTATGTATACGTTGACTACATCGGGTGCAAATCTCCGTGGGCTCATACTATATGTTTTGTCGAAAGTATTTACCCAATTATGGCGTAATTATACAAATTATATAAAGGAATATTTTAAAACACTGTATAAAACATGTTTTAAACAGAGTGTTTTAAAACACCATGTTTTTAATGTAACCCTACACCAGTGTTGGGATCAAGTCACTACCTTCGAGTCACGAGTCATCTCGGGTCATTGCACATTTTGACTCGAGTCAAGTCAAGTCAATCGATTTTCAAAGGTGACTCGAGTCAATTCAAGTCACTCGTTTTTTGGAGGTGACTCGAGTCGAGTCAAGTCAAGTCAAGTCAAGTCACGAGTCAAGTCACAATTCAAGTCAAATTGAATTTTCGAACTATGGAGTGATCATTCAAATTCATTATATTTTGCTAGCTGTTTGACGTGTGTGGTCATTTATCTTGAATCAAATAACGAATATAAAGGTAAATATATATGCAGAAATGCGTTGTATCGTTCACGCACACGTAGAACTGCTAATAAAATATGTCAGTATAGCTATACATCAGGGGTGTCAAACATACGACCCTCCAAATGATTTCATTCGGCCCGCGAAGAAATTCTGAGTAGGCCATATGTTGAAAATTGCGTGATTTTAGCCAACACATTTCTCGAATTTATAGTAAGAAATACTACTAATAAATATTCCTTCAAGATAGCAAATTTCTAGTATATTCATAGGTCACATTATAACCACCCAACAGCGGAGTTGTGATTGTAGTAATCGTCAGGAGAAAATCGCTGACATTGACATTGACACCCAATTCCGAGAATGCGAAAAAGTGCATATATTGAGTTACGAGTTAGTAATATTTTGGAATCAATTGACTGGTGCGGCCCGCGAGTGATCTGAATATTTGAATTCGACCCGCGACGTCTTTGACAACTCCGAGCTACATGCTACATTCTCTTATTAGCACCCAAAATAGAGGATCGAATACGAAGCCTCGAGAAGATGGAAGAAATTGATATCGTACAATACACTAGCCATCTATACACATCCGTGAGGACATGAATGCATAAAATGTATTTGTTCGATTAAAAAAAACATACAAGAGGGTTGGTAAAGGTGAGCACCGTGCAATGTAAGGACGGCTGTCCAACAAACAGCGATACGTTGCTATCAAATTAATCTGCTACTAAGACAACGCAAGCTGTGATCATTACGTTTGCGGTCAGTGTATTTGTGATGTAACAATGTACGATCAGTGAAACGTACAACCAGTGAATGACTGGTTACTCTCACAAGTCACAACGGCGTATCGTGAATAATCCGAACATGCACAAAATATATTGATTTAGTCGACACCGTTTACTTGATGACTTGAAATTGACTCGTAAATTTTGCTCCGAGTCACGAGTCAATCCACATTTTTGAAGCGCCGAGTCAAGTCAAGTCAAGTCATTTTTGCAAAGTGATTCGAGTCAAGTCAAGTCATTCGAAAAAGTTGACTCGAGCCCTCAAATCTAAATAAAGATAGGTGGCATTTGAATACATTGTCGAATACTTGAAAATCCGAAATGCCAGCGCGGGCCGGGAAAAATGGTATCTCGGGCCGCGTGTTTGAGACCCCCGCTTTAGACCATACTACATATCAATATCCAATGGTATTATATACATATCTAAGCTACGAACAAATGCGCAACACGTGACTGCACGGTCGGGCACACAAACCACGCTGTAAATCGACATTGATGCGAGGCGATAGGTCGTTGTTATTGTTCGTGTATTAAGGCGCTTTGATTTTTCGAAACAATAGCAATTCTGGGGTAGCTGCGGTACCCTGACCTGAATATAAGACCACTTTAAATGAATTGTGCGCTCTAGTCGAACGAAAAGCCATAGCATCAACATATTACATATTTGCGAAGCTACCGTAAACTGTTTTTCACGTCTGATTGTTCAACCGTGCAGTCACGTGTCTCACATCTATACGTACGTTTGTTCTGTATAAAGCAGCGGTTCTCAACCTTTTTTGACATGCGCTTCCCTTGGCTATGGTCAAAAAAGTTGCGCATCCCTGACCCCCCCTGGAGTTATCGTCATGTCAAAAAGAGCACATCATTTATTACAGAGGTAGGCAACCTTTTTGCTAATTACGTCCGCATTTCGATTACTTATGTAGCCTAAGGCCGCATTTCAGTGCATAGCCGTAATGACCTAACTGGACGCAAAATACCTATGTTAATCTGTCCATATCCATTCCCGGTGAACTCCGAACCATTCTATTTTACATTCTATTGTACGCACCGAAATCGCGAGTGTCAATGTTATGGATAGTTGCTGGGATTGCATATTGTCGTGCGGGGCGCGAAAATTTTTCAGATTCACGAATGAATTCCGTAATTAATAGTAGCAGTATCACATTTTACTATGAAACAGTGCTTTTCAACCTGTGTGACGGTTCGCACTAGTGCGAATGAAAAAAATTTCAGTGCGAATGACGAACGTGGTGCGAATGGTGCGAATGAAAAATCCGGATGAGTGCGAAGGAAAATTGCCCATGTTTCTCACTTTTTCCGACGTGGAATAATTCAAATAAACACGATATTAAGTACAGTGAGCTCGTAAATTTTGTCGTTTGGAAGAAATTCTAAAAACTTGTTGGTAGGTGGGCTTTTCTAGTTCCCAAGTGAGGAACGCTTCCGATGCGTGTATAATGCAAAGTTTGAGATAATATTTCCGCGCGAGAGGATTACGTCTCTGCATGGAAAAAAGGAGGCGTTCATCAATCGGTATCAGTTGCTCAATTGCTCGGAAACACCGTGTACGGACCTTGTAGGAATGTAGGTAATAGTAGCTGATGCCAGTGTTGACATTTGGCATATTTCAATGTAAAATATTGGAATTTTGGCACACATTCATGTTGGTTAACAGCAGAATTTAGCGTTTCTTCAACTATAACAATTAGCACATTAGATCTATAACAAGTGTTGTTTACTCGTGTACCTAACCAAGGATTAGAGCAGTGGTTCTCAACCTTTTTGGCTTCGCGGACCCCTTTTGACCGTCACGGACCCTCGCGGACCCCCTCCGATTTTAGTTCAATTTTAGCTCTATTATGATGCAATCTTCATCTGTTTTGTGCAAATATGAATTGTAGGCTTGTGATAAAGAGCAAAATATTGACTTTTCTTGAAAATAACATGATATACTATTTATGTATAAATTGGTAGACTTTGAATATTTCAAAGCTAATTTTGCTGCTGTATTTCTTGAAGGAAGTGGTCGTGTCTTGAAAATCCACGTCTTCGTTTTGATATGAACGAGGAGTGCCGAAAACCGTTTCCGCAAAGATAGATGGAGGCTAATGCAATATTAACGTATAACGCTTCCGACTATACTTCAGGTGTGATCGCAACATTTATGGCACCAAAATGAAGAAACGTATATTTTATGAACATATCACGCCCAGCATCTAGCGCAGGGACTGGCAACATACGCACCGCGGGTCGGATTGGACCCGCGACGGCATTTTGATCGGCCCGCATAGAGTTTCTGCCGTCAAAGTGAAATCCTAATCTAAAAGTATATAGACAAACTTTATGCGCCAAAGAATGGATCCACGTTTTCCAACCTGAGAATGACTGTCATAAAACGACTTGTTCTGTTCGAGCAAACATTTTCGACCATGAACTATTGAACATTAACACGACAAGGCTGCATACCAATATAACTGGTGATATGAATTTCAGGGTTGGAGCGTAATGCTTTGACAGCAACGAAACACTCCTTGTTCATCAAAAAAAACAGCCTTGTCGATAGGGCATCCACAATAAGAATGCGCCAAATCTGATAGCCGAGCTGAGTAGGTATATCATTGTCCGATTTATGACTAGTTTCAGCCGTAAATATTCGGGTTCATTTCAATATGAATTTACTATTTAATTGTTTAATGAATTTCTGTACCTCCAAGAAGCTATTCAAATAGCGGTTATGTATATCACAGGATCAAATGGATTTCGTGGCGAGGTTTCAATCCCTGCATTGGGAAAAATTAGGGAAATACTTCGTGAATTTTTATTTCAAACGACTGTTCACTAATTTGATGAGACTGACAACTTCAAATCGAGAAGGTTTCGCAGACATTACGAAGTCATCCTGATTGACGTTACCATCTCCATGTTTTTATTTTTACCACAAACCCCAACAAAACGTCTCTAAAGAGCAATATGTTTGTATCAGCAGGTTATTCGAAAATTGACAATGAAAAAGAATATCCACACTACGATAGCTCATGTCAGACGAGTATTATGATGATATGAGTCATGAGGTTTTAGCAGTTGTGGTGCGAAACTGCCTCATGCTTTCTCAAATTAGAAAATAAAATAAAAATTAGGTTATTTACCATTTTAAAATTTAGAGGTCTCGCGGACCCCCTGAAATTGCTTCGCGGACCCCCGGTTGAGAACCGCTGGATTGGAGGCTGTTATAAATAAAATTAGTGTAAGCACATTAGTGTCTTACGTCCAATGAATATTTATCTTGCATCACATCGAATTATTAAGTCACTGGCAGTTTATCTACTGACCAGTGCAATGGCCTGTTTGTAATGCGAACGTCACAATTTAGGCTTAGACACGCTTTCCTGTTCTTGGACTGATGATCTCAGGCCAAGTCTAGATCGTAAAGGCATATGCCTATATATAACATTTTGGTGATTCCACTAAGCTTGCTGATCCATAGGAAAAGTTTGCCTGGTTCGCGTTCGTACCGCCTTTGTACTACAAACTTTGTAATACTCCGAACTCTACCGGTTTAGCTTGAGAAGATGAGCAGTGCGCACCCTCTGCAGAGCAAAATTAAATCCACCAAGGCGTATGTCTTACAATATTCCTTATGCAGTCTAATTTAAGCTTAATTAGACTGTTAAACCTTATTACTAGGGCAAGTTTTTGTTGAAATTAAATCCGTGGAAAGTTGCATTTATTTTTGACAAAAGTTGCAGTAAAAAGTTGCATTTATTTTTTCACAAAAGTTGCACTAAACGATTACATTTTGCTCGGTTGACTAAAAAAAAGGTCAACTTCCCAGTTTGACTTGAATAAAAATGGTCAACTTTCCGGCTCAGCTCCCGAAATTACCGGAAGAGCGTTGCTTCAGTGCTGATTAATGGTATTTCAGTCGAATTTGGCCGTGTATTTCACCAAAATCAAAAATACTTTCATGAAAAATCGAAAAAGTTGCAAAATGTTGCAAAAAGTTGCATGAAAAAAAATGGACAAAAGTTGCAAAAAGTTGCACTATAAGATTTCTTCAAACAGCTTAAAGCAACATTCTACAAATCTTACGAGTATTTAGGAAGCTGCCGGAAGCTGTAAAAAAAGTTGCAAAAGTTGCAAAAACTTGCCCTACTTATTACTCTTTATGTATAAGGATATGTGGGATAGTAAAGATAATTTGGCATTATTTCAGTCAGTTTTTAATATTGTAAGATTGACCTAAGAGCCATCCCGCAGTTGGCTACCCGGGCCGATATAACTGTGTGTTAATCCTGAATCTTATGTGAGTAATAATTATGCAAGAAGGTGAAAGTGTTGGCTTTGACAACACAAGGATGCCGAACGTTGTTATTGAAAGATATGTTGGTTTGTGTACTGCATAGATAAGAAGTGAACGAAGCCGAAGCTTATCCATAAACAACAGTCATCAATTACTCGGATTGTGTGGGATTGTATAGCAATTCCTGATTTTAACGCCCACCGTACCATCCAATCGTCTAACATTAGGGTTACCATATTTTGGAATCGGGAAAGGAGGACTTATGGTAACCCTATCTAACATACCTTAGTATGAGAAGCATCTTTTCGAATGTTGTCAGAAAAATGATCCAAAGGTGCTAGTCACAACATTGATGCTACGATCCAAGTGCAGTTTCGCTATTTTGTGCGTTCTAAAGGCAAACACATTCACATCGCGATGACGTACATGTGGATTTAGTGGCAAAGTGATATTGTTGCGAGCGAATATTGTTCTTGGGTTCGCCATTTAAGCTTCCAAGGAAATCACTGCACGATACCCCCGGAAAATGCAACGAACATCTTGAGAACAACTGGAGTGCGATATCTGTGATTTTTCTACTGCAGTGATTTTAGTGCTTGATTAGCAGGCCTATTTTTGGATTTCTCCAAAAATAACAAAAATAGTTTATTCTTGGATGTTTTCAAATTTTATTTTTGGAGGATCTCCAAAAATAAGAATTGAAGGTGTTTTGAGCCCTATTACTACTGAAAAAATCCACCAAAAGTGTGTTATTATCATGTATTCAAGTCCTCCAACACATAGATATCATCAGTGATCTTGATCTAACTTTCCAATACATTCTTCACAAATTTAGTATTTGGCCTGGAGGATGCCTTCTAAAGAATATTAATCACTGCGAGACGCCCCCCCCCCCTTGATTTTCGAGATATCGGCCTCGAACGTCGCAATTG
>ATSW01120027.1:0-10930 GCA_000444245.1 Botryllus schlosseri
TTTCAGTGGCCCGCGAGGTAATTTCCGAAATTTCTAATATCATCAAAAATGGATTGCACAGATTGTGAACTTGCAAGGCCAACCAAAAATTTGATTAGTCTGGCCGCAACACTTGAGATGTGATGACTAAAATATCAGTTTCGACTCATTGACAGATCCATCAACCATTCATATATTGGTATATCTTCGTACACTACAATAAAGCAGAATAATTTGCGATAGATTTATCAAAGGTAAAAATTTTCTACAAGCATAGCGCAATATGTTGTCACTCGACTTCTTGTTCTTAATATTGTTGCCCTTTTGTGAAAATTGAAGAAACCACAATGTATCAGATTGAGTCTAACTAAATTAGCGATTACGTGACAAAGTGTCGTTCAACATATGCGACCTTGCGTTTGCACTGGCAGTAAGACCGTCGACTATGAAACCTAGGCACGAAATGATTGACGCATGTTGGTCGCAGCTTTCGATATCGATATCTCCATGAGACCACTAGCCCAGTCCTCGCAAACTTGGCCCAGCGATATACAGCAGGCCCGCAATATAATCAAGTGACAATATTATTGACCTATGAACTTCAAAAAATTTTCGCGCTTCGCGCGGATAGTGGCCCGCGCAAAAATTCGTCAATCGAATGTGGCCCTTTGGCTGAAAAGGTTGGCCAGCCCTGGGCTAAACAGACATATTTCAACAGAACACAGGTATATCGATTCACGCAAACGATGACACGAGCTTTCTAGTTGTTCGGCAACTAATATTTTTTTCAAATGTCAAACTAGAACTAGACCAGTGATTCCTAACGTGGGCGATATCACCCCCCCAGGGGGCGATTTGTCGGTCCAGGGGGGCGAAAATAGCCAAGGGGGCGATAGGGGGTGAAAACGGAAGAAGAGGGCAATAGGGGGGCGATGGCGCGTTGAAATGGGTGTGATGGCGTCCATGACTGTAGCTGCCACACCCAAACCCCCAATTAGGATGGGGGTCCGAGCTCGAAGGGGGCCCACAATTTTTTCGTGAATTAACATTAATTATAGAGTATAAATTCGGAAAATTTTCGCCCTGCGCGCCATTTCGTGGTCACGTGTTTCTAGCTTGGATACCCTTGGATACCCTTCCTCCAAGAAATAATGCGCATGAGTTATAGAAATGGGCATCTCGGCGTCAGCCAGTATCACACCATGACGCACCAAGACATATGGAGTTTCAGGCCATGTAACATGCAACTCCGAGAAGTGTGCTAGAACGAGAAAACCTTGGCAGAAAAGGACTGCCTTTATGTTGACCGACTTCGATATATATACGATATACATAAATATTTTATTGTCCATAGGCGCCTAAATGGCTGGCGCCAGATGTTCCTGTCCTGGCAATCAGAACCCCACAAAAAATGCCATTTCGCAAAGAAAAATTAATTGCCAGTGCAGAAATACCATCGTGGGCGTCTTTTAGTTTAGTACGCATGGGCGATTTGAATATCTTTTGACATCGCAGATAGGCCACGAAATGTCATTACGTAGCGAAGTCATTATACCCACGGGCAATGTTCCCTCCAAATTTTGACGAGTCTGCGCACACTCACTAACTCACTGCGTAGACCCTTGTACAACAGTGCGTAACGACTAAAAAGGTCATCACTTCGGATTTGCTTGTGTGCAGCTTGATTATCTTTGCGCAGAGAACGTGTCAGCACTGCGCAGGTTCGAGTATATATTGCCCACGGGTTCGCCCGAATATGTTCAATTATTACCTATGGGCCCTGCATTTTCCAAGACACCTGACTCAGCTTTACCGGAAATCTGAATAGGCCTACATGAGCAGAGAGAGAATAAGAAATTGACAGCAATATATATGCAATTCCTGATCATATTGACCGATTCAATCATGAATGATAGAATTTTTTCGCACTTCGCGCGAATTAAGCCGTCTAACTAAAGAGTCCAACAATTTGTTCTGAGAAATAACGGTAAAGAGGTATCGGGGGAGTTGGGTCTGAGGGGTTCAGAAGTTTTTCTTATTGCCCTATGGAGGGGGTCAAGACCCACGTATAGGGAGGGTCTGACAAAGTGCTGTTACGGTCTTTTTTGGAATCAAGTCGGAGAAATCAACTTTTTTGTTAGTCAACTCAACCAAATTTAGCTGGGAAAGTGTAATTTCTAAGTCGAGCCGAAAAGTTGACCTGTTTTCCTAGTCAACTCGCCGGCGATTTCAGTCTGTATGCTCATTTTTCAGTTCCCAATATTTGGGGGGCGATGATCGGTGTGGAGTTTGAAAAGGGGGCGATGAGTCGAAAAAGGTTGGGAACCACTTGTTGTACCCTTCGATAGAACTCAATACGATCGGTTCCTAGGCTTTTATTAACATAAAAGTAAGCTAGTGTATCTGAATACAACATGGCAATAATACAGAGTTAACGTAGGTACAACTAACAGAAGCGACGCCACACCCAACTAGTACGAATGAAAGGAATAGCCCCGACGTGAAGGTAATCAGGAGCAATCAGGATAAACACCCACTAGTGGTCAAAAGGGACTGATACACCACAATCTCCCCCACTAACAAAAGCAAAGTAATTATTTAGAGGATTGTCCATATCGTTCAGGCGCGCGTTTGATTCTAGTTGATCTTCTCAAGGGCGGAGGATCAGCGACAACTTCTTGCAAAGTTTCGGAAGAATCTTCTTTGTTGCTAACGTCAACCGTAGGTTCGACCAGAGACGAATCGTCGGCCACTGCACGGTCCGGTTCGGCAGCCCCATCATCGACTGGGTAGGGCTCAGTAGTAGGCGGATAAGGTGCGAGGTCCTTGACTGAGACGGTCGATTCCACTCCAGATGGATGCCGGATCAAGGCATATTTGGAGTTAGCCTCGAGCAAATCGACTTCGATTCCGAGCGGATCACTTTTGCTTCTCCTTGCGAAGTTCCTCAGCAACACGGAGCCTCCTTGGAGTATCCAATCTGGAACCGATTCCCCCATCATACTTCTCCTACTGAAATTGAAAAATCTGTCGTGCGGACACGAATTAGTAGTAGTNCACAGAAGCGAACGGATAGAGTGAAGGGCATCAGGCAACACAGCTTCCCATGAACTTTCAGGCAATTTTCGTGAGGCTAAGAGCATTNTTACTGATCTCCAGAGCGTTTGATTCAAACGCTCACATTGAGAGTTTCCAGTGGGATGGTACGGAGTAGTTTTGCTCGTTGCTATGCCTTTACGGGTAAGAAACGTCGTTACTTCCTTCGATAAGAACGAGTTTGAACGATCGCTGTGAACATATTCGGGCAGNCCGAACAAGGAAAACAAATCAGTGAGACAATTAACAACGGTAGCTGAAGTCATGTCTCGGCATGGATACGCAAATGGAAATCTGCTGTATTCGTCAATAATTACGAGCTGATACTTTCGAGGTCCTTCAACAGGGCCTTTGAAATCAATACTTATTCTCTCCCACGGTCTAGTCGATTTGATGAGACGGTGATGGACATTGGATTTATAGAATCGCGGTTTGATTTCTGAGCATATTTTGCAGTTAGCGCAGATCTTTCTGACTTCATCTACAGAGAAAGGCAAGTTTTTCGCTCTAATAAAATGGTTCAACCGTCGTACTCCGGGATGAGCAAGAGCTCCGTGTACCTGATGGAGAGACAAGCCAGAATTTGGCAACGAGCAGCAGACACGAGAAAATGTATCCGGAACAACATTCTCAGTACCCGGGCGATGAATTATTTCATACTTGAAGGCGCTCAATTCGAGTTTCCACACCGACAACTTAGCATTTTTGATTTTACTAGCGTGAGTTTTGCTGAATATGAACGACAACGCTTTTTGATCGGTAACGAGGCGGAACTTATTGCGGTGAAGCAAGTATCCCCATTTTCGTATGGCCTCAATAATAGCGAGGGCCTCTTTTTCAACAATATTGTATTTTGACTCGCAATTGGAAAGAGTATGCGACATAAACGCTACAGGTCTGCCTCTTTGACTTAGTATGGCCGCGATAGCCACGTCTGAAGCATCACAGGCAACCTCGAAAGGTTCGTCGTCATATATACAACTTAGGCAAGCACCTATCAGGCTATTTTTCAACGATTTGATAGCCTGGAATGCATCGGTTTTCAACGGAAATTCATTGTTTCGAGTCAATGGTTTCACTTTCTCCGAAAACGAAGGTATCCATTTCGAATAATAGGCAAACATACCCAAGCAGCGCTTTAAACTTTTTGCATTGTTAGGGATGGGCATATCCATCAAAGGTTTCAAATGGCAAGGGTCAGGCTGAATTTTGTTATGGGAAATAAGGTACCCCAGGAGCGATAACTTTTCAACTGAGAACGCACATTTCTTTTCATTCAGAGTCAGCCCGTCAGCCTTGGCTGAAGTCATAAAACGTTCCAACCTCTTATCGTGTTCTTTTCTATTTTTGCCATAAATAGTAACATTGTCCAGGTAAGCAATAGTACCTTGCAGGTTATGATTTCGGATAAAATTGTCTATGAATCGCTGGAAAGCTGCGACGCCGTTTGTTATCCCAAAAGGCAATCGACGAAATTGGTATAAATTACCGTCAGCTTCGAAAGCTGTTAAAGGACGGTCGGAAGGGCAAAGAGGCACCTGATGATACGCGGATTTCAGATCGATGGTGCTATATACCGTTCCTTTAGCGACTTCATTAACAATATGCTCGATTCTAGGGAGCGGATACGCATCCAGGGGCGTATATCTATTAATAGTTCGAGAATAGTCGATAACTAACCGCTTTTTATGGCGTTCATCTTTCGTCACCAGAACCTGAGCCCGCCACGGAGAGACGGACTTTTCTATCACATCTTCTTGCAGTAATCTGGACACCTCTTCTTTGATGAATTGGGCGTCGTCAGTGCAATAATTTCTTGATTTCACAGCGATGGGATCGACATTTTTATCAACGAAGTGGAATATCTTTGGCATCTCTGTAATCTTAGCGGCAGCGACGGAACAGTGAGGATCACCGATGATCAAGTCGCTTCGAGGCCCGTTGAACTTAAAAATGACGTTCTTGTGAGTTTTCAGGAACTCCAATCCTAAGATCACATCCGCGCACAAGTTGTGTACGACTCCGAAACGTGTTTCGTTGTATTTATGATCCTGTATTGTGAATGACGAAGTAACGTGCCCCAATACTTTAGAGGTGGAGTCCTTCGATGCCAGAGTAATAGTGGATTCCGGTCCGTGCAGAGGGAGTGCAAGCGAATTAGCAAACGACCGTCTCATAAAGCATTCGTAGGCCCCCGAGTCGACCAGCGCCTCTATAGTCAATCCTGCTATATTGATAATGATAGCCGAGTATCTGAGTGATTTCGGTACTCCAATCAACAGGGAAGCGAGGTCCGCCACTTCAGCGGAATTAAACGTTACGGCACCAGTTCCACCGGCGGCTAGACAAGCCAAATGAGAGGCTTCATCAGAATCATACGCTGGCGCAACGATCTTCCTATTTTGAGTGCCACTTTTGCATACCTTACCGAAATGGCCTTTATATCCACATCTATAGCAATCGGCGTTTTTCGCGGGACAGACCTTGCGCAGAGGGTAATGTTGACTTCCGCAATATTGGCAATTCTTGTACGCTTTCGTGACGAGTGCAACTTCGCCGGTTCCCTCCGGCGTTATTTTGACTTGATCACTTTTAGTCGTCTGTTCAGATCCCACAGCGCTCACGGCGGCAGGGACAGGCATCGATATTGGTTCGTAGGAAGACGAAAATTGCTGAGCCCGCTCGAGAGATTCGGCTATCTGAACCGCTTTGTCTAATGTCATATCATCGTGCTCCAATAATCTAAGACGAATAGTAGGCGAGCGTAAGCCAGCAATCAAGGCGTCGCGAACTGCTTCCTTCTGATGCTCGTCGGAATTTACAGCAGCGAACATGCAATCTTTAGCGAGAGTTAGCAATTTTAGCGAAAAATCAGTGACGCTTTCTCCTTGATCCTGACGAGAGGTTGCCAAGAGGTGTCTGGAGTAGATCAAGTTATTCTTTTTCTTGTAGAGCTTGCATAGCGCCTCAAGAGCGGATTCATACGTAGCGAAGTGCTCTACAAGAGCGAACACGTCCGGCGATATATATCCGTATAGAATAGCCAATTTATCAATATTCACTTCAGCTGGAGGGTCAGAAGAGGATCGATTGGGAGCCGTTGAGTTTGAAGCGGAGGCCTGCGCGGCAACTAAGAATTTCCCCAACATCTTCTCCCAATGATTGAATATCTTCTGCGAGTCAGCCGAGCTTGGCATCACTTCCAAAACTGGCACACGTATGTACTTTTCTTNNGAGANNGNCANGNTGAGATGACCATTTATGTTAATAAAATTGTTGTACCCTTCGATAGAACTCAATACGATCGGTTCCTAGGCTTTTATTAACATAAAAGTAAGCTAGTGTATCTGAATACAACATGGCAATAATACAGAGTTAACGTAGGTACAACTAACAGANGNGANGNNAATCAGGNNCAATCAGNATAAACACCCACTAGTGGTCAAANGGGACTGATACACCACAATCTCCCCCACTAACAAAAGCAAAGTAATTATNNAGAGGATTGTCCATATCGTTCAGGCGCGCGTTTGATTCTAGTTGATCTTCTCAAGGGCGGAGGATCAGCGACAACTTCTTGCAAAGTTTCNGAAGAATCTTNTTTGTTGCNAACGTCAACCGTAGGTTCNNCCAGAGACGAATCGTCGGCCACTGAACGGTCCGGTTCGGCAGCCCCATTATCGACTGGGTAGGGCTCAGTAGCAGGCGGATAAGGTGCGAGGTCCTTGACTGAGACGGTCGATTCCACTCCAGATGGATGCCGGATCAAGGCATATTTGGAGTTAGCCTCGAGCAAATCGACTTCGATTCCGAGCGGATCACTTTTGCTTCTCCTTGCGAAGTTCCTCAGCAACACGGAGCCTCCTTGGAGTATCCAATCTGGAACCGATTCCCCCATCATACTTCTCCTACTGAAATTGAAAAATCTGTCGTGCGGACACGAATTAGTAGTAGTGCACAGAAGCGAACGGATAGAGTGAAGGGCATCAGGCAACACAGCTTCCCATGAACTTTCAGGCAATTTTCGTGAGGCTAAGAGCATTTTTACTGATCTCCAGAGCGTTTGATTCAAACGCTCACATTGAGAGTTTCCAGTGGGATGGTACGGAGTAGTTTTGCTCGTTGCTATGCCTTTACGGGTAAGAAACGTCGTTACTTCCTTCGATAAGAACGAGTTTGAACGATCGCTGTGAACATATTCGGGCAGACCGAACAAGGAAAACAAATCAGTGAGACAATTAACAACGGTAGCTGAAGTCATATCTCGGCATGGATACGCAAATGGAAATCTGCTGTATTCGTCAATAATTACGAGCAGATACTTTCGAGGTCCTTCAACAGGGCCTTTGAAATCAATACTTATTCTCTCCCATGGTCTAGTCGATTTGATGAGATGGTGATGGACATTGGATTTATAGAATCGTGGTTTGATTTCTGAGCATATTTTGCAGTTAGCGCAGATCTTTCTGACTTCATCTACAGAGAAAGGCAAGTTTTTCGCTCTAATAAAATGGTTCAACCGTCGTACTCCGGGATGAGCAAGAGCTTCGTGTACCTGATGAAGAGACAAGCCAGAATTTGGCAACGAGCAGCAGACACGAGAAAATGTATCCGGAACAACATTCTCAGTACCCGGGCGATGAATTATTTCATACTTGAAGGCGCTCAATTCGAGTTTCCACACCGACAACTTAGCATTTTTGATTTTACTAGCGTGAGTTTTGCTGAATATGAACGACAACGCTTTTTGATCGGTAACGAGGCGGAACTTATTGCGGTGAAGCAAGTATCCCCATTTTCGTATGGCCTCAATAATAGCGAGGGCCTCTTTTTCAACAATATTGTATTTTGACTCGCAATTGGAAAGAGTATGCGACATAAACGCTACAGGTCTGCCTCTTTGACTTAGTATGGCCGCGATAGCCACGTCTGAAGCATCACAGGCAACCTCGAAAGGTTCGTCGTCATATATACAACTTAGGCAAGCACCTATAAGGCTATTTTTCAACGATTTGATAGCCTGGAGTGCATCGGTTCTGAGACGGAAAGTCATTGTTTCGAGTCAATGGTTTCACTTTCTCCGAAAACGAAGGTATCCATTTCGAATAATAAGCAAACATACCCAAGCAGCGCTTCAAACTTTTTGCATTGTTAGGGATGGGCATATCCATCAAAGGTTTCAAATGGCAAGGGTCAGGCTGAATTTTGTTATGGGAAATAAGGTACCCCAGGAGCGATAACTTTTCAACTGAGAACGCACATTTCTTTTCATTCAGAGTCAGCCCGTCAGCCTTGGCTGAAGTCATAAAACGTTCCAACCTCTTATCGTGTTCTTTTCTATTTTTGCCATAAATAGTAACATTGTCCAGGTAAGCAATAGTACCTTGCAGGTTATGATTTCGGATAAAATTGTCTATGAATCGCTGGAAAGCTGCGACGCCGTTTGTTATCCCAAAAGGCAATCGACGAAATTGGTATAAATTACCGTCAGCTTCGAAAGCTGTTAAAGGACGGTCGGAAGGGCAAAGAGGCACCTGATGATACGCGGATTTCAGATCGATGGTGCTATATACCGTTCCTTTAGCGACTTCATTAACAATATGCTCGATTCTAGGGAGCGGATACGCATCCAGGGGCGTATATCTATTAATAGTTCGAGAATAGTCGATAACTAACCGCTTTTTATGGCGTTCATCTTTCGTCACCAGAACCTGAGCCCGCCACGGAGAGACGGACTTTTCTATCACATCTTCTTGCAGTAATCTGGACACCTCTTCTTTGATGAATTGGGCGTCGTCAGTGCAATAATTTCTTGATTTCACAGCGATGGGATCGACATTTTTATCAACGAAGTGGAATATCTTTGGCATCTCTGTAATCTTAGCGGCAGCGACGGAACAGTGAGGATCACCGATGATCAAGTCGCTTCGAGGCCCGTTGAACTTAAAAATGACGTTCTTGTGAGTTTTCAGGAACTCCAATCCTAAGATCACATCCGCGCACAAGTTGTGTACGACTCCGAAACGTGTTTCGTTGTATTTATGATCCTGTATTGTGAATGACGAAGTAACGTGCCCCAATACTTTAGAGGTGGAGTCCTTCGATGCCAGAGTAATAGTGGATTCCGGTCCGTGCAGAGGGAGTGCAAGCGAATTAGCAAACGACCGTCTCATAAAGCATTCGTAGGCCCCCGAGTCGACCAGCGCCTCTATAGTCAATCCTGCTATATTGATAATGATAGCCGAGTATCTGAGTGATTTCGGTACTCCAATCAACAGGGAAGCGAGGTCCGCCACTTCAGCGGAATTAAACGTTACGGCACCAGTTCCACCGGCGGCTAGACAAGCCAAATGAGAGGCTTCATCAGAATCATACGCTGGCGCAACGATCTTCCTATTTTGAGTGCCACTTTTGCATACCTTACCGAAATGGCCTTTATATCCACATCTATAGCAATCGGCGTTTTTCGCGGGACAGACCTTGCGCAGAGGGTAATGTTGACTTCCGCAATATTGGCAATTCTTGTACGCTTTCGTGACGAGTGCAACTTCGCCGGTTCCCTCCGGCGTTATTTTGACTTGATCACTTTTAGTCGTCTGTTCAGATCCCACAGCGCTCACGGCGGCAGGGACAGGCATCGATATTGGTTCGTAGGAAGACGAAAATTGCTGAGCCCGCTCGAGAGATTCGGCTATCTGAACCGCTTTGTCTAATGTCATATCATCGTGCTCCAATAATCTAAGACGAATAGTAGGCGAGCGTAAGCCAGCAATCAAGGCGTCGCGAACTGCTTCCTTCTGATGCTCGTCGGAATTTACAGCAGCGAACATGCAATCTTTAGCGAGAGTTAGCAATTTTAGCGAAAAATCAGTGACGCTTTCTCCTTGATCCTGACGAGAGGTTGCCAAGAGGTGTCTGGAGTAGATCAAGTTATTCTTTTTCTTGTAGAGCTTGCATAGCGCCTCAAGAGCGGATTCATACGTAGCGAAGTGCTCTACAAGAGCGAACACGTCCGGCGATATATATCCGTATAGAATAGCCAATTTATCAATATTCACTTCAGCTGGAGGGTCAGAAGAGGATCGATTGGGAGCCGTTGAGTTTGAAGCGGAGGCCTGCGCGGCAACTAAGAATTTCCCCAACATCTTCTCCCAATGATTGAATATCTTCTGCGAGTCAGCCGAGCTTGGCATCACTTCCAAAACTGGCACACGTATGTACTTTTCTTGAGAGAACGCCATGTTGAGATGACCATTTATGTTAATAAAATTGTTGTACCCTTCGATAGAACTCAATACGATCGGTTCCTAGGCTTTTATTAACATAAAAGTAAGCTAGTGTATCTGAATACAACATGGCAATAATACAGAGTTAACGTAGGTACAACTAACAGAAGCGACGCCACACCCAACTAGTACGAATGAAAGGAATAGCCCCGACGTGAAGGTAATCAGGAGCAATCAGGATAAACACCCACTAGTGGTCAAAAAGGACTGATACACCACACCACTGAACTAGACTAACTCACTTTTCAAAATCTGCAACTAGAACCAGAACTAGAACTACTCAATTTTCAAAATTTGCTACTGGAACTAAAACTACTAAAAAAAACAACGTTAGTCAGTTGACCGTCGACTAACTAAATCAGTAGTTTGTACAAGTCTGAACACAATAGTCACTGTTGTTTTTCAACAAAAAGATCACACCTATGCGACAGTGTTGGGATCAAGTCACTACCTTCGAGTCACGAGTCATTTCGAGTCATTGCACATTTTGACTCGAGTCAAGTCAAGTCAATCGATTTTCGAAGGTGACTCGAGTCAAGTCAAGTCACCCGATTTTTGGAGGTGACTCG
>ATSW01120059.1:0-17917 GCA_000444245.1 Botryllus schlosseri
TTTTTCAAGCTTTTACCGCTTTGCTGCCTTCGGCAGCTTACANCTNTGTACGACTCCGGATCACGGTATTCGATCGTAACTCCGTCTGTGTANTTCTTAGATTGGCTAACCAACCAGANCNTTGGATATTATATAGCATCTTATCTGACANACCACCTTTTTGATTTCCTACCTCATCCTAATTCCTACATCCCTAGATAATAATATTTTTATTTCTTTAACTTAGATNTACTATACCAAATCTTAACCCTAACCCGTAGATTTATTGCAATATTTCTTTATACTTAACTATATATACTATACCTAAACCCTAAACCTAACCCGATCATATATAATTGCATTTTTTAAATATGTATTCTGTATTCTGTATATGATATCGTGTATTTTCAATTACATGAGCCATAATTACCTAGCATACTACACACGCGTATATTGCGTCACAATATGAAGTAGTCTTGTCGCTAGCGACTATCAGAGATTCCCAAATTTCGGGATCCGAATCTATCCGGATCCGGCTGGCAATTGGAAATTCAGAGTCTGAAAAAATCCGGCTGGTGAAGGTCCAGTTCGAAATCCGAAAACATCCTGCCAGAACAATGCTAATTAATCATATTGCAGCAAAAAATCCGGCTAAAATCCGACCATCACCGCAACTTCAAAATCCGGATCCAGTCCGGCCCGGTAAAAAATCAATGAAATCCTGCTCCGGCTCCGGCTCCTGAACCGGACTGTGGCCATCTCTGGCGACTACTGCAAACAAAACAACTCTATATTCCGAACTGTCTTTGCTTGCATACGAATATATTGAAGCTACGAATTGTCAGGTGGCTCGTGTTTCATCCGCCGTAATACCATCGAATGGATAAGGTTCGTATCAGCTATACTACTGTGGATGGTTCATACGTTCATTACTTGCACCAATTTCTGTTCAATTATCTACTTTAATTTACGCTCTGTACTCCTATACTATCTTATGATTTCATTCTCATCTTCGTAATGTAGTATTAGGAACATGACTCCAAAACTTAAAAAAAGATTCGCAACTGCTCCTTCGGGTCGTAAGCATTGCCGGTATTTGCTACAGAAAAGGAGAGGCTAATACGCCCTACCTGCATCTTTACCACCCCTGACGACGTGAGATGCTATGGTAGAGTTGCTTTGGACTGAGTCATATTCATGCTGCTACATTACTTCCCTCTGCTTATACTATAAATTATGATATCTATTTTATTTCCATATTGCGGCATTACCTTCATTTATACTTTATCTTCCCATAAGAACTTNTAATCGTATATAATCCCAGATTTTATNTTACATAATATCCACCCAANACGTCCAATCTTTGAATTNTTGTCGGTAGGGTCAAGCCCGCCTATGACATCTTACCGAGGAAGATCCTATCGTAAAACACCAGGATGTCTTGTTCACCAAAGTGTTGTACAACATATATACTACATTCTCTTTAAACCCCGACAAGGAACCTGGTGGATCCATTCGCGGAAGCCCTAGACTGCGCCCTTGCGGGCGCAGTTTTTCAAGCTTTCACCGCTTTGCTGCCTTCGGCAGCTTACAACTAAAAATATGGTTACCCTATTATACCAAAATGTTCTAATACTTCCATTTCTCATCCATTGTATAAAAGTCGTCGGAAAAATTGTCAACGTCGTCTATAGGTATAGCATAAAAATCAAATCTTAAGTTATCAATGATCGAAATTTGCTCGTCGTTCGTTTGCTACCTCGCCCATAATTGTGCGATAGAAGTTTCCTGTCGTGTATTACGGAGAACGAGTTTCGTTTCCCCCGTCGCTACCTCCGCATGGTGAATTCGATCGCCGTGGGTGAGGCGGATGAGAGAGTTCGACCGTAGTTGAAGCAGTTCTGGATTGGTGGGGTTCGAACACGACTAACACTGAGTAAGACACGATGGATATCTGCGCACTAGTACCTATCCTAACCAGAGGTGGTCAGAAACGAAGTACTTCTACTTTGTAANGAAGTACTTGAANTAGATTTTNCCNACTCANNCTACTTTTTAAGTAGTTATGATNTTAGACTACTTCTACTTCTACTTGACAGTTTTCAGTTTTGTAGNCAAAAATANGCGTAGAATACCTACTTACTTACTTACTTGTGAACCACCACTCCTACTTCTACTTGAGTAGAAATTCCGNCGTTACTTCTACTTCTACTTGAGTAGCGACGGNGNCTACTTTGACCACCTCTGATNCTNANACACCNNTCTNCNAANCTTGCGGGTACTCAACTCGGTGCAGTTTCCGAAGATTAGAATTTGCTGGAATACAGGTATCAGCTCATGTATGTTGCCTGTTGGAATGCTTATAAATGTTTAGGAATATTGATACTTTTAAAATGTAGCTGGAATGAAGAACTGGCAAGTGACGTCGTATGGTGACTTTTCCACGGTACACACGACGATACTAGAGTCAAGTGCAATATCAGTGAGACATGGGGGAAAATATGTTTCATGTTTTAGTTCAGGGCCGGCCAACCCGTGGCCCGCGGGCCACATCTGGCCCGCGAGGTAATTTCCGAAATTTCTAATATCATCAAAAAGGGATTGCACAGATTGTAAACTTGCAAGGCAAACCAAAAATTTGATCGGTCTGGCCGCAACACTTGAGATGTGATGACTGAAATATCAGTTCCGACGCATTGACAGATCCATCAGCCATTCACATATTGGTAGATATTCGTACACTACAATAAAGCAGAATAAATTGCGATAAATTTATCAAAGTTAAAAATCTTCTACAAGCTTTAGCGCAATATGTTGTGACTCGATTTCTTGTTTTCAATATTGTTGCCCTTTTGCCAAAATGGAAG
Organism: Botryllus schlosseri; assembly: GCA_000444245.1. Classification (NCBI taxonomy): domain Eukaryota; kingdom Metazoa; phylum Chordata; class Ascidiacea; order Stolidobranchia; family Styelidae; genus Botryllus; species Botryllus schlosseri. The sequence goes on from ATSW01120059.1 coordinate 2,847, forward strand.
AACACCTAATGTATCAGATTGGGTCCAACTATATTCGCGATTACGAGACAAAGGGTCGTTCAACATATGCGACCTTGCGTTTGCGCTCGCAGTAAGACTGTCGACCGTGAAACCTAGGAACGATATGATTGACGCATGTTGGTCGCAGCTTTCGATATCGATATGTCCATGCGCTGAATAGCCCAGTCCTCGCAAACTTAGCCCGGCGATATAGAGCAGGCCCGCAACATAAAGTGACAATATTAGTGACCTATGAACTTCAGAAAATTTTCGCGCTTCGCGCGAATAGTGACCCGCGCAAGAGTTCGTCAATCGAACCTTGGCCCTTTGGCCAAAAAGGTTGGCCACCCCTGCTGTACAGCAAGCTTGGCTCGTTTCGCACTATGCAGTTCGTCTCCTGTATAGCATTTTCTGGAAAACCAGCAATTAAATTATAATGAGAGCATCGATATATTTCACAAATTAGATTATAATCAGAATTAGAGCAAAGAAACATTTAACAAATCTTCAAAAAATGACTCGAGTCAAGTCGATTCACCAAAAATATCGCGCTTCTACGGGTTGGAATTTAGCCAAAATTGTTAAGGATCGGATATTTAGACAGCTTAACTATTTCATTGGGTAGCCGTATGCAATAAAATTTGAAAAAAAAAATCAAATATTTTATAGCTTCAAAATTTTCAGACTGCCAGAGCTTCGCGATTACCGGTTATGATGGATTCAAATTTGGTTTATTGGTGTGCATCGTTTTATTAGGCAACCTAACAATTTAATCAGTGAATCCTCGGAATCGAAAAACTCAAAAAAAGTTATTTTTGAACAACCCTGAACATATATAATCTCAAAATCGCGAATAGTTGGAATAAAGATAACGCCAGATCCTGATTCAACACCCTCAAACAAAACACGGCACGAAAATCGTGTTCACCGGTGATTCGATGCAACTGTACAATTGAAAAAACCATCGCCATGCCGTATGTTTGGTCATCAACAGAAAAAGATGATAATTATCACTCTGCTTAGATTCATGGGGTTTAGTTTGTTGGGGATGTGAAGTAGTCAGTTATGAAGATGGGCAAAGGATATATTGTGATGTGACATGAAAATATGTCACATTCTTCAAGAAAATTTCCCTCCAGAGGCAGTCTTCTCGCAATCGTTATATTGTCTTAGAATATGTGTTCAATGCTCATGCTCAAGTTCAACAAAGCAAATGAATGTAATTGTTCTTACTTTTCCGTGTACATGTATAATCGAATGCTGTAATCTTAATCGCTCAGTTCAGAAGTAATCATGATCGCAATCGATTACACTGATGCAGTAATCGCCCCCTGCACCAGTCACGTAGGCTACGGGTTGAAAAGACCTCCATGTGACCCTCAACGCCTTCCGGATACCAGGGTATACCTATACTTCACTAGATGAATAAGTATTGTATAGTACCCTATTTAAGATTAAAATTCATAGCAGTAGAGTCAGAGCGTCCATGACGATATTTTGCAAATGGGGTGTAGGCATATGTATACTGATAGCCTATTACAGTGTGTATAGGCCTACTTAGTGCGTAACTGAGTATTGCAGGTGAGATTGATTACTTACGTGTTGATTGGAGTTTTGGCGGACGGACGTGTAGTACAATTGGCCGGCAGATTACGTGCTAGGGTGGAGAGAGAGGTCGATTTTTGTTGTTTTGCCCATGCTGTGGCAATTTCTGTTTTAATCTTTGTCATAAACTTATCATAAGCTATCGTGGCCCATGACGGATACGCTGACGAGGTATGATGGAGTGGGCGATATTACAACCTGGCTAAAGATTTGCTATTGCTATAACTCGACGATTTTACTGTCGCAATTCCAATGTTTCTTAACGGCGGCGCGTTTGCTGTGTACGAACCAATACCCGAGACTGAAAAGAGTGATGTATCTCGCATCGATGGGAACGACAATCACCAGGTATTGAAATTGTATGTGGTCGTAGGGTTGCTGAAAACGTGCGTCTGGACAGATAACAAAGACGCCAAAGGTGAAGGAGTTGAAATTGACCGAGATCTTATCAATAGCACGTGCCCTCGTTAACGATGATGGGCTGGATGGGACGGAGATGTGCGCCGTTGCTACTTCGTATGATACAGCCAGAAGAGTGTGATGTTTTCTGTAGACGGCGGAACGCATTTTGGAAAGTTCTGTGAATCAATTGAATGTTTTCTTTGCGATGAAAGCGGACGCATGGCTCGATACTGCCAGAAAGTTGGCCGGCGGCTGGGAGGCGCCGGTGTGGAGCTGTGACTTTGGAGGATGAGATATGATGAATGGTGGTGATGAAGGGCGACATTCATCACGCGGGAATAAACTTTTGTGTGGCACATGTTCAGTGTTGCCTCGGCCGCTGAGTATCGCACGTGAGATTGATTCCTTGTGTGTTATTGGAGTTTAGGCGGACGGACAACTGGCCGGCAAATCACGTGCGACGGTGGGAGAGAGGTCGACACTTGTTGTTGTGCCTTTGTGGCAATTTATGTTGTGATCTTTGTAAATAACTTCGCATACTTGACCTAAATTTTAGCAGAAGTTTTACGCCACATCAATCACCGCCTACACTGTAACTTGTATGGTAAATTCAACATGCTAATATCCACTGCCTCAAGTGTATCTAGGGCTGCATTTAAAACAAAACGGTGTTATAAAACAGTTTACTTAAAACGGTGTATAATTATGCCATAATTGTTTAAATGCCTGAAAAATAACATGTGGTATGAGCCTACGGGCGATATTCACCCAATATAGTCGAGGTATACGATACTGAGTGGCCGGAATCTTCGAAATCGTCGCCGGTTCAACAGTTATATCCAGTAGATATAGATCATTGGTACGAAATGGGTGTTCTGATGATGATAACCGCCGACCGTGAAATGCTTAACGATCGAGTCCTCATTAATAATCTTATTGGTCTGTTTATGACAGTGGTCAGAAGCCCTTTACGTCGAAGAAGCCATATTTACCCTATATTTTCAATTGCCTATATGCTAATTAACTATGACGTCAAAATTAAAGATTCGTGACGCCATGGCTAGAAAAAGTATGAAAAACATGTTTTAAGCAAGTGCCGTGTTTAAAAATATGTTTGTTTCGAATGCAACCCCAAGTGACTACCTCTTTTTATAGCTGATTGATTGTTCTGAGAAATAGATGACTTTTTCCAACCGTCCATTCCTTGGTGTGATTAGGGTTGCATTTAAAACAAAAATCAATTTAAAACAAACATGTTTAAAACAAGGCCCTAATTTTAAACATGTTTTCGTTGTTTTTCATGTTTTCAAGCCATGGCGTCACGGATATTCAACTGTGACGTCATAGTGGATTGACTTTGACAATTTAAAATATAGGGTAAAAATAGCAACTTTGACGAAATATATGTACTATTGCTGTTGAACCGACTATTTTAAGGGTTCCAACCATCCCGATATACGTCGGCTACATCGTGTGATAATTGTCTGCAGGCTCATACAACATGTTTTTTGTAAAGTAATTACACAGTTATGGCATAATTCTACAACTTAGAATAAATAAGGCCTTGTTGTTGGGTTTGTTTTAAATGCAACTCTAGGTGTGATACTTGCTCTGCTAGCCTGGACTATTCGACATTTCATGCATGTCACGTCATTATTTGTAATACGACTGTTGTTATACAAAGATCTTTCCAATTCTCTGCTAATTGATGACGATTACCCCTGACGAGTGTCAGCCAGAAATATTCGGGTTCATTTCATCATGAATCTAATATNCAGTTGCTCTTTTCCGTTACGCAGCCTATCCTAATTTCTGTTGAATGCCATTCTTATTTGACTTGTNCCGTTATGAGCTTNGAAATTGATCCTGCAAGTGAATTCGCTGGTCTAATTGACAACTGGAAAGCGGAACACCAGAATGAACACTATGATCCNGTATATTTTCTGACGCGATGCAGTAAGATCTTGGAGTCTGCATTGGTCGAATTCCTNGAAAGNAATCCCGACCCATNCGANNAGCGCCACCCAATGCATGTCATCCCTGAATGTAAATTGGGTAAGTTGTTGACACTGCTGGGAGATTGCAAAGAATTCAGGGATAAGATGACTTCTTCGTACTTACGAACTGAGGAATGCCCAAAGAATGTCGAGCGTGTTGTGATTGCCGCATCGAGACTAGCGGTTTCGGCCCTGAAAGGCTACAACATGATTGAATCGAATACCGAAGAGTACATAAATGTCTTGATAAGTTGGATTATCAATGCTGACGAGCCTTTGAGAACTTATGCTACTGCTCTTGCCGGTCGTGGCGATATCGCGAAAAAACTGGGTGTTGACAAAAGCATCCATCTTATTACTACCTTACTAAAACGGCTATGGAATTATATCGAGCCTGACAAATACAAGGACGCGGAATGCATTGCTATGCCTGTGATATCGGGTGTCAACAACTCGCTGGAGACGCCGCTTTCCGCGAGTATGTGCCAGTGTTACGCATTCGATTTGCTGACATACTTTGGAGAATTCAAAGTTTTTCTATCGACGTTTTTCGAATGGAACGTGCTGCCGTTGATCAATAGGTATTTTGCAAATGAATCAGAAGACCGTTTGGTGTATAAGTCTCTGGAATTTGTTAGCAAGCTCATCTACAATCACAAGGCCGCCACAAACTTCATCGAATTGGACGGCGTTCAAAAATTGATCAATATTCCGCGGTCATCCATGAGTTCTACTGGAGTCGCGTTGTGTTTGCATAAGCTATCGCACCATGGTGATGGCATCGAGAAGATATGTCAGTCCGCAACATGTATTTTGGAGGAACTGATACAGTATGCCATATGGATCCTGGACTGCTCGCACAACTCTGGTAAACTCCATATCGCAGGGTTCTTTTCTGCGTCGTTTTTAAACTTCAAAGTGCTATCGTTGTTTGACAACCTGAACGGCATGGAATATCTATTGAAAATGATTTGCACGACAAATTACATTATCCACGCCGCCGATGATCGATACAGTTACACCGAAGACCGGGAATTTCCTTACCCAACATTGCTGATTATGAAATCGGTGTGTGTAGCTATTAAGAAATATTTTGAAGCACACATCGTATTCAAAGTCGGACAGGTCGTGAAATCGTGCCCCGTCCTGAAACGCAAATATCCTTCGTTCGAGTTTGTGACGAGATGCGATTCCGCGATGAACACAATAGCATATTTCGACGTTCTACGACTGGCCGATGAATGTAGCAATTTCGATCTAGATGGCTGGGAGCCGATCGCTCTTTTTCAAAAATTGGACGGTGTTGCGTTGCTGCTAAAGATTATTGACGACAAATCCGGATTGCAACATTACATGCAAGCGCTTGAGGTCAGCCGAGTGGGTGGGGTGGCGATGAGTGCTTTATGCGCCGTCATACTGTCGCGGTCTTGTCAAAGAATGCTCACGAAATGTTACCCTAATTTAGGAATGTTCTATACAGGACTACATGTGATATTGAGGTATATTCAAAATTTTACATTTTCGTGGACTGACGGCACAGTTGTGGAAGGGGTTGCTGTAAATTATGCCCTCTATGTCATCGCAAGTTGTACGGGAGGCACTTGTGCAAAAAGCGCGGATCACACTAAACATGGTACATCAAAGTATGATGAGAATTATCGCGTTAAAGAAGCATTGTGTAAACTCATTCGTCAGGAAGACGGCATCAAAGTGCTTTTATATTGTCTCGAAGTCACTAAATCTCCAGAAACGGCCGACGAAATGCGTTACTTAGCTTGCAAGGCGCTTGTAGGGCTTGTCGAATACCGACCGGTGCGTGAGATGTTATCGAAGCTTCATGTCTTTACCAGCAGATTACTTCTTGCTATCCAAGAGCCAGTCGTCAAAGAAAAGAAGGAGCTCCACGTTAAGTTTCGCAAAAATATGGAATTACTATCGACTACAATAACCGGAAAAGCAATTCAACTTGCTGCTGATATGAATACTGTCCAAAGAACTGACGTTGTCTCTGAGACTCTTGTGCGGTATCGTAATAAGGAACTTCTGTTGATGATCCATAACCACCTGGTTTGGTCGGGTCTTGACAGCGTTGCTGCGGCATTGACACAAGCCGCCGGAATTGTTCCAGACGTCGACGGTAACTTGTTTATCACGTCCGAGTCTGTGAAAACATTCGAAACCAGCACTCCAGGAGTAGACCGAGATGGCGATGGAGCGAAGAAGTTCAGAGAGAATCGCGCCTTGTCTGGTACGCCGATAAGAAATGTGTCAACAAGACGGTCATTGAGAAGCGATGCCACGCTCATGTATCGATTACAAGATCCATATATACTCTATCCAGTGATGGCTATGTGACGGCGGATTCGAAATTCGGCGAAAGCAATCGCTCCGTTAACCCAGTAACTCTCAATTCCCTCGTGGAGGAGCACTTCCTGCATCAACACTTCAAATGTCGAAATCCCGTCTCCACTGTCCCCCACTTTTCTCTATTCAGTCCACACCGTTGCCCGGAGCCCAAGAACAAAATCGAAGAATCGATCAACGTCCACAAACGACTCTTTCATCAACAAAGGGCTCATCCCAAATGGGGTGGTATCGGCATTGTGGGGCATCACTTGCGAATGATTTACAGTCGTTTTCGACCGGCCGGGGTGATCAAGTCCACCAAAGGTCGAAAGCTGCCCTTCAGCGCGGTTGCGTTCAGTCCTAACGACGATTGTGGGGTGATTCTCGGAGACACGGATGGAAACCTTCACTTCTCAAAAGTGTCCAAGTTCGCGGATGGCATCTTTGCCGGAGTTTTCAATAGGAGGATTACTCAAATCGAGCCCTCGTACGCGGGAGATGCGATGCTGACACTTGAGCTGGGGTCGTATGAAAACTGCAAATTGTTAGCCATGGACGGTACACTCGATCAAAAATTAACAATAGACAACCTCGATTTCGCTGAATTTTCAAAGGAAGTGCAAAACAGAATAGTCTGCACGAGAGAGGACCTAGCAATGATCCACGACGTCAACACTGGCACGATCGTAAACACCTATGGACGCGAACATGGAGAGGACGATGAAAGTTTGTACCGGTCGTGTTTCTATACAGAGAATCGCGCTACATTTTCATACGACGACCGATTAATTCTCAACGCCGGACTTTTGTGGGACGTTCGGAAGCCCCCTACGTTGCCTATCCATAAATTCGATCAGTTGAGCGACAGTGGAATCAGTGGTGTGTTCCATCCTAACGGTCTTGAAGTAATCATTAACACTGCAGTTTGGGATATGAGAAACTTCAATCTGATTCAGATAATACCGGCTCTAGATAAATGCCAATTATCATTCAATCGCAGCCGTAGTGTAATGTACGCCATGAAGGTTTTACACGACCGACGTAACCACGAAGTCGAGCGAGGTGCGATGTCAGCTTTTCTAACTTTCGACTCGTCGAATTACAATCAGTTAGGCGTTGTCTCGGTAGAGCAACCAGTCTACGCTATCGCTTTGGACGCTTGGGATCGTAACATAGCCGTTATCGAAACTCCGAAACACGCATGCATGTCGGATAGTCGGGCTGTATGTCGCATTTATGAAGTGGGCATGACCCTTAAACGTGGCGATGGTAGTGAAAGCGGCATGCATGTCGGATAGTCGGGCTGTATGTCGCATTTATGAAGTGGGCATGACCCTTAAACGTGGCGATGGTAGTGAAAGCGGCAGCGATTCTGCATTCTGATCATCTGTGCGACGCGGTCGAACACGTGGATGAACTGCCTGCAATGTGTGCCCTCATCCGCTGCGATCGTCGTGAATCAATTGATCCACGGTCGCCGGCACTTCATAGCCTTGGCATCTCAGTAAGTCAATCTTCAATAATAAAAATAGTGTCTGTTGCATGTTATTCATGTTGTGCAATGAAAATTTTTACTTGGGTGCGGGTAACGATTTCCAACACATGTCAGGATCAGTTATATACAGGACCGTAACAGCACTACGTCAGCCCCCAAAACGTTGGTCTTGGACGTCCCATATGGTGTTAAACCGAACTTCTGGGGGGCTTCGCCCCCAGACCCCCTCACGCTTACGCTTTATGCCGCTACTTATCAGCTACGTTGAGTATACTGTTTAATCAGTTAGGTGATGTCGCCTAAACGCGCGAAAAATATAATTCTTGATTGAATTGGTCAATGTGATCAGGAATTGCATATATTGCTATCAATTTTTATCCTCTCTCTGTTCACGTAATCAGATTTACCGGTAATATAGCTGAGTGAGGTGCGTTGGAAAAGGTAGGAACCCTAAATAATAATTAAAAACATCTTCGGGCGGACCCGTTGGTATAATGATTTCGTTTCTTAATGCTATTTCGTGACCTATCTGATATGTCAAAAGATATTGAAATCATCCTTAGACTAAACTAAACCTTACTAAACTATAAGACACACACGATTTCAAATTGGTATTTCTTTCCTGGCAAATAATTTTTCCCTGCGGGATGTCATTTGTCTTGTGGGGTCCAGATCGCCAGGACTGGAACGTTTGGCGCAAGCCACTTAGGCCCCTATGGACAATTGAACATTGTATATCGAAGTTTTCGGTCAGCACAAGAGCAGCCCTTTTCGGCCAAGGTCTTCTCGCTGCTGATCGTTCCGGCACACTTCTCGGAGTCTATCACTTCGTATGTTTTGGTGCGCCGTGGCGCGCTAATGGTCTACGCCCAAGTGCCCATTTCTATAAATCATGCGTATATTTTTTATGGGAAGGGTACCCAATAATCAAGATAGCCTATATGGCAATATTAAATCACGCATAGCGCGAAAATTATTATTATTATTATACGGCCCGCGAAGCAATTCATAGGAGGCTAGGACTGATTTATTCAGCAAATTTTTAACAAATGTCGACGTATGGAGTAGGCCTATACTTTCATTAAATAATTTCCGAATACAGCAAATCTCGCGCATGTTTAATCTGTTATATAACCTACACCCAACTGCGGTACTGTGGTTCGGTTTTTTAGCAATTTTGTATCAGTTTAATACACCTTTCAATTCCTTATCCTTTCCGCCAACGGCAACAACGTAGCATATAACGCAAAACGCTCCATATACTCATACCATTTACTCATAAAAATAAAATCGCAGAAATAGCAAAATAACACTGGCACAGTGGAGACGAAGTTACGTATTGTTCTTGTCCGATTCAATACTGGGCATGTACTCGCCAAAATGGTGCCTCTGCCAGTGGGGGGGACTCGGGAGGGGCACGAAGCCCTGCACGAATTCGTCAATATCTTGCTCATCGGCGGAATCAACTGCTCCTGAGAGAGAGATTGTTGTTATAACTAGAGTAATATAATATATTGATATCATATTGAGTCGATATAATACTTTTAAAAGACAATATTTTTTTTACAGGTAAAAGACAATGGAAATTTTTGTGACGTCACAGCATGTATGAAGATCAGCTTTTATAAGTACAAAAAAAGATCGGAAATTATCGTGACCACACAACACATATAAGTATCGGCATTTAAAGGCAAAAAATATCGGAAATTTCTGTGACGTCACAGCCAACTTGAACGACTAGAAAATTACCAACTTTTCCAAGCAAGATTACGATTAGAATTAGAGCTATATACAGTCTTTTCCAAATTAGATGAGAATTATTGAAAGAGAAAAAGTTATGGATTTATTCAATAAAAATAGATATAAAATTTTTTTCAAATTTAATTGGCTACTCCATGAAATTGTTAGGTTGGCCGAAAAAACGATGCACACCGAATTTGGCTCGATTCCAACCATTACAAGCAAAGTTATTTGAGTAAATAAAATTTGGATCCGTGAAAAATAGTATTTACGGTGGCATATTCTTTAATTGTTTATTATTGGGCTACCCACCGTAAATACTATGATTTGAAATCTCAAATTTCGCTCATCGATAACTTCGTTGCTACCGGTTTGAATTGAGCCAAATTTGTTGTGCATCGTTTTTTCAGACAATCTAACAATTTAATTGGGTAGCCAGTAATACTTGAAAAAATTTTATATTTATTTTTATTAAATGAATCAAAAAATGTCACTACACCTTGGAATTAAGCAAAAATTGGTGTGGAGCCTTTTTTTAAGGTAACCTAACAGTTTTATCAAGTAGCCAGAAAAATTTGAAAGAAAAGTTATATTCAACAGCCCTACTGTACAGTAGGGCTCTTCAAAAATGACCTTTTTCTCAAATCGTACTGGCTACTTGAGAGGTTACCTAATTTAAGCCTACACACAAAATTGGGTTCAATTCCAGCCAGTAACCGCTTTGCTACAGGAGAAGAAAGTTTCTCTTTATTATATAAAAATAAATAACAAAAAAATTCGAAAATTTTCTGTTCACCCCATGAAAGTGTTAGGCTGTCTATAGAAACGATGCTCACCAAATTTGGTTCAATTCCAACCAGTGGAAGCGGAGTTATTGTCGTCGAAAATTTTGGATTTGAATAAAATAGTATTTACGGTGAGCACAACTATAATAAATAAAGAAAGAATCGGTCACCGTAAATACTATTTTATTCCAATCCAAATTTTTCGACAGCAATAAATCTGCTTCCACTGGTTGGAATTGAACCAAATTTGGTGAGCATCGTTTCTATAGACAGCCTAACACTTTCATGGGGTGAACAGAGAATTTTCAAATTTTTCATTATTTATTTTTATATAATAAAGAGAAACTTTCTTCTCCTGTAGCAAAGCGGTTACTGGCTGGAATTGAACCGAATTTTATGTGTAGGCTTACATTAGGTAACCTAACAACTTTATCAAGTAGCCAGCACAATTTGAGGAAAAAGTCATTTCGAACACCCCTAATGTACAGGTTAAATTTGATCTCTGACAGTCCTTTTAAGGGCTCACTCGCGGAGTCACATGTTTGCTGATAAGTTAGATTTTTTGTTGTGCCCTGGCCCGGAGATGGCTGGCGCCGAAATGCCGGTACCGCGGGTTGCACTAGTCTGAACCCTTCAACGGCCGCAAGCCGAAAGTTTTCTCATAATCGCTAATACAGTTAGACTCACGAATTCTTCATATTACCAATGTTCCTTCTCCTTCTACTTAGACCAACTCTGAAGTTTTGTTTAAAATTTCGAGAATAAGATCACACGGGTTATTCAGTATCGAATCTGATACCAACCTGCCGTAAAGACCTCTGTCCCTGGCCCGCTTGGTAAGGTATGGGTGGCTTGGTATTGCTGCCTTGAAGGCTTGTCTCCGTTGATATCGGGCTGTAAGCAAATTCAAATTGAAAGTGCTGATTAATAGAAATGAGACACAAGATTAGACAGTTTTATGGTCGGCGTAATGAAAAACTTCTGCGTCCACCAAAAATATTGGGCAAGTTTTTGTTAATTATGACAAAAGTTGCAGTAAAAAGTCGCAGTTATAATTTTTTTTGAATTAGTAGTGTATGAGATTCTCGATAGGTTACGCTGCATTACCAAGTTCCTGTAGTACTGAAAAACGACAGAATTGATAAAGCGAGCTATTCACATATTGTTCGGATGCGGTCGCGCTTGGCAGAGGTAGTCGCACTTCACACTTGCAAGCCATTGTGTCATAGGTAACAGTGAGATGCAGCTAACCCATCATACAGCTCGTTGTTATGCAAATGAATGATCGAATTGAATAGTATAGTCATATTGAAATGAACCCGAATACTGATCGGCTGACACTCGTCAGGGGTAATCGTCAGCAACTATATATACACGACGTCCTTTTGAATTCTCTACTAGTGCTGTACCTCCAAGAAGCTGTTCAAATAAATGATAATAGAAACATAGTAGAAATAGTTTAGAGCATGTTTTTAAATCACTCCTTTACATTTTTACGCAATATTTGATCAAAGTTGCAGTAAAATTTGGTACGAAAAATAGAGAAAAGTTGCACTATAAAATCCTTCCAAACTGCTTAAAACATAGCACATAGACTCCGAGTATCTAGGAAGCTGTTGGAAGCTGTAATAAAAAGTTGCTAAAGTTGCAAAAACTTGCCCTATTACCAGCTGGCCGACATTTAGTGTTGAATTACGCGCAATGACTCGAGTGCAAGTCGAGTCAATACCAAAATTGACTCGAGTCGAGTCATAACAGCCCTGTACCATCGAGTCACATAGCCATGTTATAAACAGCAAATAATTTTATGAAATGACCTTCTGAAAAAATCAAACTACGGCTCACCAGAGGCTTGTTGGGGTTAAGAATTTGTGGTGGCGGCACGGTGGACTGCTGCTGCGCCCTGGCGAAGTCCGGGCCGTAGCTAATCGAGGCGTACTTCAAAGACGCGGACTGCTTCTGAAGCTGCTGTCTGATGTAGCTCTCGTCTTTGAGCGCGTGCAGGCTCGATCGCAACACAGCGAATTTCTTTTCCCACTGCTTGTTGGTACGCTGCAGACGATTCCTGAGATGGAACAATATTGCTGAATTGTTAATTTCTTTATTCAACCAAGGTCTCGCACCTTGGATCGGGGTTGTAATGACTCGAGTCATGACTCGACTTGACTCGAGTCATCATCTCAAAACACGGAAATGACTCGACCCGAAGGCAAGCCAAGCTTGGTGAATAGACATTTGCCCAGGGTTATAATGAGTCAGTTTGTCAAATGCGTGAAATGACTCGACTCGAGTCAATTTTTGTACTGACTCAACTTTTACTCGAGTCATTATGCAAGTCATATGACCCGACTCGAGTCAATTTCTGTATTGACTCAACTTTTACTCGAGTCATTATGCAAGTCATATGACTCGACTCAAGTCAATTTTTGTACTGACTCAACTTTTACTCGAGTCATTATGCAAGTCATATGACCCGACTCGAGTCAATTTCTGTATTGACTCAAATTTTACTCGAGTCATTATGCAAGTCATATGACTCGACTCGAGTCAATTTTTGTATCGACTCAACTTTTACTCGAGTCATTACGCAAGTCATATGACTCGAGACTAGGACAGCCAAGACCGACATTTCATTGTAATTTCGCAGAATAGTAAAGTAACCACACTATTGGGATTTCGTCTATTGGTACTTGGTACTTGAAACTGCGACCAGAAACCGCTAAAAGTGATGAAAAATAGTATATTGTAAATGCGAACCATTCGATATCCCCAAACAGAGTTAAAAAAAGTGGGTTTAACAAGACTTAAACTGGAAACTGAGTAGTCAACTCAATGACTTGGACTCGAGTCATAATACCATGACTCGGACTCGACCCTCTGCTCGCCGAGTTGGACTTGACTCGGTGGTGAATTGAAAATGACTCGTCTTGACTCGAGTCAAAACTATTAAAGTGAGATTGACTTGTGACTCGGAGCTTTGTGAATTGGTTACAGCCCTGCCTCGGATTCATAATATACTCATTTTTCTCACTCTGTATTTTTTCAAACAGATAAAACACAGTTTATGGGCGTATTTTTCAATTATCGTTCCTGACATACTGGGGTTACCATATGTCCCTACTTTAGGCAGATTTGTCCACCTTTTTTCAGAAATGTCATCCCATCGCCCAATCGTCATGCTTTTAGGCAATTTGTTCTACTTTTTAGCTTAAAATGCCCCCAAAAAAACCCAATGACATTAACTATATAAATTTGAAAATCACTCATTTTCTTGTCTGCTATAGTAACTTTTGCAGCCTGTGAAAAGTGTCTTCATTTATGGCTCTCAAAATATCGTGACCCTGAGAAAAAATCATACTGAATGTGTCGAGTCATGCGCAAAGACTCGAGTACAAGTCGAGTCAATACCCAAATTGACTCGAGTCAAGTTGACTCGACTAAATATTTCGACTCGAGGCGAGTCATGCCTCAAGTCAGGACTCTGTCACCAGGGTTGTAACCATGTCGAGTCATACGACTTGAATAATGACTCGAGTCGAGTCATATGACTTGCATAATGACTCGAGAAAAGTTGAATCAATACAAAAATTGACTCGAGTCGAGTCATATGACTTGCATAATGACTCGAGTAAATGTTGAGTCAATACACAGATTGACTCGAGTCGAGTCATTTCCGCATTTTGAGAAATTGACTCGAGTCAAGCCGAGTCATCAGAAAATCGTGACATTACAACCCTGTCCGTTACCGACTGCCTCCGTAAATAACTCACTTCCATAAAGAAACTTCGCTCCTCTGCTGTTCCAGAGACGTTTCAAAAGATCTGTTTCTGAAAGCCTCCTTACGAATACGATCCACGTTTTCTCTTTCCTGAAACACACAAGAAATACATAGAACGATATACGCGTTACACGATATTCATATTGAAATAAACGCAAACACTATGCCTGCAACATCGTATTTTGTGATACGATTGTTGATATACAACGTACTTTCCAATGCTGACGATTGCCCCTGACGAGAGTCAGCCGAAAATTCTCCTTATTTTAATACGAATATATTATGACTACATGATGAAACACCAAATTTTATCATTTTTTCAAAATTTTAGTTAAGTCACCCGAAAAAAATGATTTCAGTATTTTGGAAATATGAATTTTAATTTATTCAACAGTTAATTAGAAGAACTCAAAATACAGACAAGATACATAATTTCCGCATTGTTGGCCATGGGCCTACTGGTAATTAGGGCTGGGCTTAATCGAGCACCTGAGTGATTAAATCCTGAATCGCAGGGATGTAATGACTCGAGTCGCGATTTTTTGGTGACTCGACTTGACTCGAGTCATATTTTCAAATGTGTAAAATGACTCGACCCCAGTCAAATTTTGTATTGACTCGACTTGAACTCGAGTCATTGTGCATGACTCGAACCATAGCCATGACCATAGGCTTTTAACTTATAAGAATGGCCTTTGATTTTATATGGATTGAACTTGATTTCGCTGTGTTTCATCTCAATTCGAATTTGAATCCAATTTTTAAACGTTTGTGAACTCGGCCATACTAATTCTAATCTTATCTGCCCAAAAAACTGCGTAGCTACAATTCTAATTCCAATTCTTAGAAAAGCTGAAACTTTTACAGTTGCACAACGTTAAACTTTGATACGCATGACCGACCTTTGCGAGCATCATCTCGTA
>ATSW01120075.1:0-18855 GCA_000444245.1 Botryllus schlosseri
TTCCTCGCTCGGCGCGATTTTGGCAGGTGTCAGCAGGCCTTCCTTGCTCGGCACCCAAAGAGACTCTCTTTTCTATTGTAACGTCAGCGGTGTTTACCGACCCAACGTTTGCGTCAGCAGCCCTTGCCACTTCGACGCCAGCGCCAGCGGCCCTTGCCGTCTCGACGCTCTGCTGTTCTGCAGCTTTCACCAACCCATCCTTGGTCACAGTTTTGCAAGGACTGTTTCCAATTCTGGTTCCGTCCTTTTTATCGCGTAAAGTCATATTATGTAGTGTTGCCAATGACAATTCTTCATTATCAGTAGACGGAGGTTTAAATTCAGTATCTATACTCGGTAATTGTTGTACTTTGTCAATCCATTTTAGCCCCACTATATTAAGAGGAACTCCTTTGCCAGTTGCAAATGGAACTTGCAACCCGTCAAGAGGTACTATCACTAGGGAGTCGACTCGGGACGAGCCTCCTATTCCGCGCAATTTCATATCAAGTGGCTGTCGTTCAGCCCAGCTTTTTGGATATTTATTTTTTACTACGCTCTTCATAATCAAATTGGGGATACTGCCAGTATCTGCTAGGAATTTAGTGTCTGTGTTTGTATCCACTAGGTATAAAAGTTGCCCACCGAATAATTCCGCGAAATCCGGTTGTAGGGGGTTGTCCGGTGAATCAAGGAACGTAAACAAAGGTAACGAGGCATTATGTACAGTTTTAACGTGTTGGGGTAATATTGTCTCTGGGAGCTGATTTACCGGATCAATCAGCGCCCCCAACCGTTTTTTGAGACGCGCAAACCTTGTTCTAATTCCTCATCTGTCCAGTAAGAGGCGGCGTATTGACGCGGCTCTCGTCTATATGAAGGCGCAATCCAGTTTACCTGGCCGTCATTTGGAAGGGGATTCGCGGGTGGTCCCCTGGGACCCCATTGGCCCCTATCGTGCCAGTGGGTTCTATCTCTGTTTTTAGGTATACTATCATAATAGGCCTCACATAGATTCGTTCTTTCTGCCAACGGGGGAGAGTCGTGGGATATGAGATACTGATCAAGGTCTGAAATCGTCAATAATCCATGGCTAGTAAGGAACGGACGCCAGTTGCGTTCAGCGGATTCNTTAATACGCTGCGGCACCGGTNGNACCCGTTTACGNATTATCCACCCCAATTCGCTATNTCTAGAAAGTACCTCATTGTTTAGCCAAAGGACAAACTTGGCAATGCAATTACGGGATTGGTGCCCGGGAGCCTTGCAATAATAACATACCGAAAGAGCCTGGCCCTGAGAAGGATTCAAATACAAGCCTAAGGGGGCAAAGATATTAGTATTTCCAAGGAAATTGTACCTCTCACCTTGGCTTTCCGCGATGTGGCGAGCCTCNTGACTGTTTGACGGAGTAATTTGCGTATTATCTGGTCCCACTCCAGAATCTTGTGTTCCTTCCGTTCGTGGGCTTCTTTGGCTTGAAGATCCTGGTTGTTGACCGGATTGTGCTGACCCTGAAATATGTACAGTCTGGATATCGGGCTCAGCAGAGGCGCCTTGTCTAGTAGTTTGCGCTCGTCTGCCTGGCCCGATACCACTCGATACGTTAGTAGGACGCCGGTTTAATCTTGCGTATCGAACAGGATTTCGGCGTAATTGTGTGACCTGTCCTGTATTCACAAGAGGCCGTGAAGGGACCACTCTGGGAGGTTGAGGTGGCGTTGCCTCGAATTCGGGCGGAGGATGGGAAGAAGATAAGGTGGGCTCCGGAAGTACTCCCAGTTGTCCATTACCGTTAGGGGGAGTGGGATAGCTATGTATCACAGGATCAGCGGGCTGTACATTATAGATATGTACAGGCGGCAAGAGCGACTTGTTCGTCTGAGTTCTTCGGGTTCTCCGAGTCGTCGGGCTCGATTCCTGTTCATCTTGGAATTCCGAGTTCCAGAACAGTTGGAGTTCTTCCGCGACTTCCCGCCAGGTGTTTTCTTCCCACCCCCGTATAATCAACCTGAGTGCTTCCGGCAGCCGCTGTCTCAAATTGCGGAAAAGTCGCAGTCCGTCCGGGTTGTCCAAAATTAGGTCATCCATATCTATCTCCAGTTGTTTCAGAGCACTGTTAAGTAGAGGTAGGGGTTCGTCTTCCCAATGATACTTTCTTCGGAAGTTGTTGACAATTCTCTCATTATTCACAATTCCTTGCGGGTTGGAAAGTGACAGCGACCTCATAACCGATTCCCAGCTGGCGTTTCCCGAGTTTGTGTTGAAGAAGTTTCCAAGTTGATCAGCTTGTTTGTAACGCCCAGCATTCTTTAATTTCTTCTGCATTGCATTCATCAATATTATATCAGCGTCAGTATTACCTCCACCGTGGTGAATTCGTCTCATCGTGTTCTCCATCCATTTAAGGAGAGGCATATCGCCCGGATCCAACATCAACTGTATCATTTCCTTTTCGGACTGAAATCTAGCAGGTATAGTTAGCGCTGGGTTTACCATTACCTCCATCGGTCGCGAGCGCGGCTGAATTGGGCGGTCATCATATTCCATTTGTTGTTCTAGCTTCCGCAGTCGGGCTGTCGTCGCCCTTTCAGAATCTTCTGACTGAGCCTCCGAGTCTCCTCGGTCATACTCCTCCCTTTCTCCATAGAGAGTGGCGTGTTTAGCGTCATTCGGTGAGTATCTTGCCCGACTACTTCGCGTCTCTACATCACCCAACTTGTTGCTGCCCCGCTGCTGATACTTTGCATCTCGGGGTCTAGACACCAGTTCTCGGAATGTGGGGAGGTGTTCGCTGTCCAATTCCGAGTCCGTCTCGCTTTCCATTTTCATTGGTTCACCTGCTGTTACCCCCGTAGGTATCCAATATGTCATGGGCGTGTTAGCAGCACCTTTGGCCTTAGCCGCCGGATGTATGTTCCTTTTTGTTTTGAAGTTCGGAGCCAACAGTGAACGGGCAACCGGTGTCGGTCGAGATGGGGCACCAGTCTTCACGTCTGGGTGCGTAGGGTAGACCGCAGTTACTGTATGACAATGCAACCCCTTTTTCACGGTGAAGGTGGGCATAGGTTGAGTCTCCCTGACCATACGGATAGCTGGTGGATCATAGGCTGGAGGAGGCGCTGAGGGTACGACAGCCAGGGCGGGATGAGGAGGCGGTTTCTCTCCTACTACCTGCGTATAGGCTTTACCCAGCTCGAATTCAGTCTGCAAGATCTCGTTTAATACGTCAGGGGAAACCTTTCCAGTAATTTTAGAAGTGGCGTCACAAACGGCCTTCAGGTCAGCTTGAGCCCGCCGGACGTCTTTTCTTGCTTTTTCCAGCTCCTTCACTGCCTCAGGCAGGGTCGTTTTGACCTCCTGTAGGACTCTTGTCTGGTCGGCCACATCTTTAGCGTATTGCCTCTCTTGGTCTCGCACATCTTCGTGACGCTTTTGGGTATATTTAAGCAGTCGGATTCCCTGCTTTAGCTCCGCCGATGCCTCCGTTGGTTTCTTCTTTTTAAATAGTTTCAAGATTCTTCGCATGGCAATAGTAATAGATTTGATTTATAGACCCGTAGTAGAGTTTTCGAGGGCCCGCTTCACGCTGGAGATGGTCGGGTCGTCCGAAGTAGGTCGTTGTGTGGATGCGATTGAAGAGTTGTGGACGTTAATCTCAGACTCTAGGAATTTAGAGAACGAGTCTTCGGTGGCGATAAATCGACGTCCTTCAGATGCGTTTTGTGAGCCAGACAGAACAGGGAAAGCTGTTGTAAGTCCGTTGTTAGGTCTTCCGTTTCCACTTGGAACTGTAGTTGGAGAAGCCCCCGGTACTAAATGTAGATATATTGATGACAACGTAACAAACAAGGATATTACAGACGCAATCAGGGCCACGACCAATACCGTTTTAACGATGGTCGTCTTTGAACACATTTATAGGTCAACGTGCTACACCGGAAGTAATAATCCCAGCTTGGTGCCTCCAGTACGTTTATAGTGCAGCTCCAATAACGCTTGTTACTGCGAGAGTCCACACTTGGTTCGATTTTACTTCTCAGTGTTCGTTTTCCTTATCTGTGTTGATGTTGTGACCTTGTAGCATCCACAAATGGTGATCGAAGCAGTGGTAAGGGTAGCAGCAGCTAGATCCAATCAGGCAATGACCTCCAGGTCCAGAACTTAAAACTACACTGGTATAACTAGTAAGCTAAACCTTTAATACAACCAAATACTCCAATCTTTCGCTACTTCTGACATTTTTTTTAGCTTAAAAGCAAAGACGTGTGGCAGATATAAAGAATCTACGAGGGCAGGATGAAAGATGGTTATACGGGCTTACTTATGGTGTTGGGGCGAAGCTATGCCCGAAGTTAGAATGGCATTCTGAACACTAAACTGTAAGTCTATATTGCTGACGGGGGCCTTTGTTGTATTCAAGACATGCTATTAATGAGACTGGGCACCATGATTCATGTACTCAGTCTGTTTTCAAGTATTGAAACTGAAAGTCAAACGCTCACTCGACTCGAGCACTATGCATGATTCGGAGTTAAATCACTCAGGTGCTCAACCTTGCCCAGCCTTAGCTAGTGGCTATTGGTGGGGATAAATAGGATAGCTGGTGTCTGAATCATACAATAGGGACGGCCTGGCTAAGTAATGGGTAGGGCCATGCACGATAAGAACCATACTCCGCATACCTTATCTGTGGTTTGGAAGGGGTGCCACTCTCTGTAATATTGAAGACATTCACGATCAATTGGGTTTTGTTTCCACGCCACGTACGAAGAAATACTGGCGTTTAACACAACAAAATGTTCCTCGAAGTTATCCAGGACGAAAATAACAGGGAGGTGCCCCTTCATATCGCTCAGGTTTGGGAGATCGGCAAATGCATTCAAGGTTCATCGGTCCCGTCTTGTGAGGCCTGGAATCAGCGAGAGTGCGCTATAGCCCAAACGGTGGGTTGATGATTCTTCGCTAAGGTTCCTGGTGCTGCAGATTTTTCTCAGCATTAAAACCGTGAGTAAGGGATTCAGAGGACTAAGAATTGTAGGTATTTCCCAGTAATTAGGGTTGCACATGGTACCACATGTATCTATGTTGGTAAGATTATCGGCATTTTACCATTGATTGAGTTGTGGTCGCGCTGTGTAATGTTTATCATAATAGCCATTAGGAGGTGTCTGGTTCGGGTATCTAAATCAGATAAATTAATTTCTCTCACCGTATAAGCGCTTTCCATTATCCAGAGTGCGTGCAGCAGATGGGTATAGTTGCTTTCATTCTGGTTGCTTGTGAGCTTGGCCTTCCCATGGTGATTAGTTGATGATCCCGCACGGCTCTTTTCATCGTTCGTACTTGTTAAGTCGCCTTCTGCTGGTATTTCTGATGGTACGCTTAGCCTTACCTGAGGTCGGGTGTTGGTGATTTTCTGTATCGTCCTCGTTACTTTGTAATTGATTAATCTAGTTCTAGTGATTTGATCATTCGTGTGACTCTGTGATTTAGTTATAGGTCCGCGATTATTTCGTACCATGGCAGAAGTGGCTGTTAGTATGCTGTGCCCAGTCCGTCGTTGTCCAGTTGTAATTCGCCGATTTGGTTTATAACTTAAATCCCTCGCCCCAACGCGGGTATAGATACGTCTCGTAGTGTATCGTTCTATGGTAGTACTCGTACTAGTTAGTGTGCTACTTTTTACTTGTAACGTGGGCCGATTGGAATTCCAATTGTCAGCAAAATCAGTCACATTCCCGGTCTGCCTGTTTTCAGCTGATACCAGCTCGCGATTTCCACTTTCGGCAGTAACGTCACCTTTTTTTGGCGCGAACGTGGTTAGTTCTAGTGCCGTTGAATTTATGGCGGAAGTTCTGTTTATAGAGACTGTGAGCGTGGCTTTTTGTGTATTTCGAGAATACAATTCGCCCATCGTTACCCTTGTTATACTTATAACCGGTTCTGTCGCTTGAGTGAGTAAGCGAGACGCCATGGAAGATGCCGTGGCGGCCTGTTTTCCTTGTGTTCGAAGGGTCGGCGGCATGATCGTCGTTGCAGGCCCCAATTGTACCTTCGTACTATAAATTAATCCTACCTGAGATTCTTTGGCGGCGGCTTGTTCAGATCTGACGCTCAAGGCCTCCATAATCTGGTTTTTACTTACTGGGTCAGGCGTGGCCATTTTGTTTTCGGTCGCATGCATGCCATGCGTAAATGCTGTGAATAAAACTGACCGAGTTAATCCATCGTATACTGCCGGATCCGTTTCAGCGTTAGCAGTCGATATTTTTTGTTGAGTAACTGGCGAAGCCGGCATAGTCGTTAATTCGTGCCACGTTGAAATTAGCGGTGTCACTGTGCTGGTAGCAATATCTGCAATCGGTTCATCTGTGGTGCTACCCGAAACGGTTGTCGGCCGACTTCTTGTCGTTGTAACAAAATCAATCGTAGTTCTGGGCTCAGGAGTACTTACGACACCGACGATCGACCGAGAGTCAATCGTCACTTGATTTAATGAAGATACTTCAATAGGAACTGCTGGCAGTCTGGCCTTAACTTCCGGTAGGTCCAAGGGAACAATTCCCTGATGGGTTGTTGCTTCAAGATCGGCAAGTGGACCCCGATTCGTTGCTAGCGGTGTTCCGGTATTGCTTTCAGTTGAAGCGTTTGGTTCAGTATCCGGAATATCTCTTGATTCATGTACTGTAGTGAGGCCACTGATTATCAAGGCAGTGGTGGAGTCTTTCAGATTTCTTGAAAAAATAGAAGATAAACCCGCACCCGTTGAAGTATTTGTCAATGCACTATGGCTCGTTGACCTTGAACTGTTATTCTCCACCCGAGCATATGGTCTAAAATTCAACATGCCATCACATATCGTAGCCAAATAAACCCATTTTTGATGAAACAGGTTTAGGTCATTCAATTCTGCACTTCTTAGCTTTAGAGTCGCCATATAATTTAGGAACCGTAGGTTCACGTAATTAACATTCCGCGTAGTTTATATGGAGCGACGTGTATGGTTTAATTCATGTTTTAAACTCGCTAGTTCTTCTGGCGACACCAACCGACCTGTCCCAGTCATTGCCAATCTAGTCCCAGTTATGCGGACCATAGCTTGGGACAGTCGCTCCGTTGCTTCATTTAAATAACGTGCTCCGAGACGAGAGAGCCAATCCTTAATTCCCTTATTTTTTATTGATCTGGGCCCTCCTTGTGAGGTTGGTATTAGAAAAGTCTTCGAATCTTCGGGCTGTAAGCATACCGCTGTACCATTGGGAAATATTTTACTCGGACCCGATTCACCTGGCGGCAACATCGCATTCATTAGACCGTATCTGTAATCAGCGAAGACAGGCACATTTTCGATCAGGTCATAAATTACTCCCTTGAAAGCTAACGCTGTATTAATGTCACCCACGGGATTGTGACAATACCCTTTTAGCCTTTTCTTCAGGCATTGGGGACTATCATACAGCAGTGTTGAAAATGTTACCTTTCCACCAGCCAGCTCTCGTCCACGCATTTTAACCTTGCGGGCAAAATTTCCGTCTTGATACCGCCCATCGAAATTTACGTTTTCCTCGGTCATACTCGTTTCATTTCTGGCCTGCAGCCAGACTAAGTGTTCGTCCAATATAGGTGGGGCTTGGCCGACTGGCCATGAATTATAAGAATAGGTACCTCGCTCGCCTCCGGGCAACTCTCCCGCGCTTGGGTCCAGCAGCTGTATTACGAAATCGCGAGAGAAAGTATTCTCAACTGGGTCCATTCCAGAAAACGTACAATTTATACAGAGTGTCGTGAATGGCCTTCTTCCAGATGTAGTGCAGTGACTAAACCGTTCCTTCCCCAGTTTAAATCCCCTAGTCCCGCCATAATAGTATCGGCAGTCCGCTATCACCGTAGCGAATCGGGTCAGCATATTAATAACTGTCACTTTATATACCGTCAACAAACGCGCTCGTCCAATACTAAGATTGGGTCCATTTGAGTAGAACGTTTTGGCATAATAGGACAAGTCATCTGGGGGAGTATTCTGATCTGGAGAGTAGTTCCAGGTGTGAACCAGCTCGAGACTTCTATTGCGACGATAAGTTATATTTTTCACAAGCGCAGTTAGGTTCAGGTCAGGCTGTATTCTCGAAATCATCCTGTTACAGGCACATTGTCGTTCAAAATCTCTAGTAACATTCCAATACCGAGTTTCATTACCGATAGGGCTCACTAACTTATATAATCTCTGCCTTGCAGCTTGCAGATAGCCGAAAGCAGTAGATTGGGCATGTATTGGGAACATCCGTTGGGCCGCGTCCGTGCCAGGCCAGTCTCGCGCCAATGTAAATAGCTGATCGAGTGGGACGCTGCGCCAGTCGGTGTCATTCAGAATTGTAACTCCGGTAGCATTTAATTCTTCTATTGTACCCACCTCCATATCTAACAAGGACAGTAAATTCCCATGAGCTGTGTGTTTCCGAAGTATCAGGAGCTGTAGTATTTTTAAGACCGCAGCCAAAATTTTCCCCGCCTCCACGCGTACAATCATGTTCCTAATATTTAGATACTACCTCTGAAGGGGAAATTCACAAAATAGTTAGACTTGGTAAATATTACCAGTTTGCTTAGCTCGGGAGTAACTCTGTAGATTTACCGACGTTTTATATATCTTGACCTCTTATCGCGAGTGGTTGTGGACGATGCTATATACATTGTTAATTGAGTTTCAGTGTTCCGCTGTCGTACTTTAGACCTTATTTTGGGACAGCATACACTGTGGTACCTTACAATACAATATAGCGCAATCGCCGCTCCCAGAATTAATCCAAGGGGGAGCAGAATCGATCCGAGGCCTGAGAAGATACCATTCAGGCCACTTCCGAAAATCCCAGAAATTGAACTAATTCCTGATTCTAGTAGATTTCCGGCACTGCTCCCAACGCTTTCCAAAAGGGTGCTGGCTCCGCGAGCCATTTGATCCACTGTTTCGCCAAAGTTTTCCATAAACGCGGCCCCCCCAGCGAAATCGAAGGGTCCCACTGTGATATTCTCATAACGCCAGTCCGAAACATTTATATACACACTCTTATTCAAATCCTCTCTCCATACTTGCAGACCGAGATCCACATGTTGTTGGGCCTGAGTCAAACCTAGACGATTGGTACGAAGTGTCTTGCCGATATCATCTGTTTCGTTGATATAAGCGTCNCTGTAAGNTGTNAACNGNTGAGCGTGNTCTTTTACTCGTAATGTTCCTTGCCGGATTTCAGNAAGGTATATNTTGCTCGAGTCAAATATTGATTTACCAGTTAAATTGGTCAATTCTCTCAAGACCAACCGATCGATGGCTAATTCGGCTTCGCTCATTTCTTTAAGGTTTTGGAANGAGGCCAGAGAGACGGTGGCTTGCCTNACTATCATTTGTCGNTTTCTTTCAATATATTTCTCCATCATTACAAGCCNTTTATCTGTTANNGATGCTCTTATTTCCATGCTGGCGACNGCTNGATCGAGCTTTTGNTGNTGTGCCCTTTGNAGTCGTGAGAGNTCGTTAATTTTNCTCCCTAGTGCCGCGGATTTCGCCGTGGCTTGTATCATTCTGTCGTTAATTTGACTGCTAAGATTTTCTGTTTCTTCGTGCAATTGAGACGACACAGTTGCGACAACAGCTACTACGGCCACGACAGCAAAAATAAGACATAACAGTCCGAACAGGAACCTCTTACGCCTCCGACGTGCTCCTTTTTTAGCAGTATTCCCCGATAGACCTCCACCCTTAATTTCTATTGGGCCCCCTGGGAAACGGGGTCGGTTTCGCTCGGGATCGAAATGAACATGGTCCCAAAAAGCAGATTTCAGTTCCGGTCCACCAACGGCGTCGGAACAAGTAGCCTGGTTAGTCGCCACTCTATCGCGACATGCTTCATCCGAGTCAGTGAAAGAGGGAAAGGTTCTCCATACAGGCATGGTGTCATAGGGTGCATCAGGCCTGGATGGAATGCCATCGAAAAGATTATTCCACCGTGCGCCGCGATTATCCACGCCCTTTAGGTTTGTAAACGATGCCTGTATCCATTTAATTCGGTGAGGAAAATTTGTAGCAGGTAAGTCGCCCCATTCAGAGGTGTTCGTTGTTGGCCAGAAGTTGCAAGAGAGGGCCCTCCTGGCGTAAANAAAGAAAGACTCACCNGTTTNCTGCCAGGGGCGCATGTTCCATCGANGTTCGTAAAAATCTTGATTGATCCATCCCGCCGTAGCCCGGCATGGCAACAACGGTCGATATATGTTTTCCCAGTCCTNCACTTCAATCTCTTCNACTTCCTGGATGACTATGTCCGCCTTATTTGGTTCAAGAGCCGAGAGTACTCCTTTTACGTCACACCTNGTACAGATTCCTGTCGTAANTCCCCTNTNCACCCGGTGCCAACATTGTGTAAAACTACNGGCACTAGCATTGTATTTATTTAATATGGCCATTTCTGTGGCGTTCCAATCCCCGATATGTTCTTGGTGGCANGATGCTTCTACCGNTGAATAACTTGCAAACAACCGCAAAAGGACTAATTTAAGCTTGGTCATCGCAAGCATNGTATCGTTCGTACCAAATCTCTTGTATAATTCTGTGCTCGCATTCCAGAACCANATTATNCTGNTAAATCCTATCGGGCGTATGAACGTATTTGTCTGNTTCAGAACTGCATAGGAAAGATTAGGTGAGATTNGACCCAGCTGTCGTTGACAGAGGCAGGTGCGTTCAAATTCTTGAACGCTTGACCAGTANTTCCCACGCGGAAACGCCATTTGTTGTAAAGAAACACGCTCGGCCACTACGTAACCAAACGACTTGCTGTAGAACAAATCAGGCCTCCTGTACACATGACGTTTTCCTGTCTTATTGAAAACGCTCATCACATGGTAATTTTCCCACTGGGTCTCATTAAGTAAGACCCATTCATCAGGCAGTGAACCCCGCAGTTCTCCCAGAGTGCCGTCGGTAAANGNCCGNGCCCTGCTTNCTATAGAATTTGNGGGTCCCGGCACGAGGTNCGNCGCCTGAGACAACAAGCNATTAGGTGAACAACTGATACCAATAACGACAGGCAGAATATAAATAACGTAGTCCATTCTGGAGGNATCGGACTNCTTNNCCAACGCATAAGCTTTATATATATATATATNTTATGCTTTAATTATNGTCTGCAAAATAGAAAATACANATTGTCCGGTTTGTCGGTAAATTCTTCCCTTGTTGCAAGACGCGTCTATTGGNTCTACTGGGGTTATCCTTGTNTATTTTGGAATCTGGTCACTAGGGTCCTTACTATTTTATCAGGGGTCAAGAGTAGACGTGATTCCAGAACGTGGCTTTTAAATGGGCCCAAAATGGCACCCTGACAATTTTTACTCCTGTTGCGATTGGGCAAGATCGTTCTGGTCAAAGCAGTACCGCGGATCGCTCCTAATAGTCTGTAAAAGTGCCAAAAATCGATCTTCTCGGTGAAACTTTCGTTTCCAAATGTATGCCCCCACATAGTCAGCCAAAAGATGACGGGCCAGGCCTTTATTTCGATGCAAATGATAACGCATAGCCGACCAAACTGCTTCCACAGCGTTGCTGCACGCATAAGGGGGATTAGGGTCTTTAAAGTGTTCCGTATGGTTGACGTAGTGGTGTTTGTAGTTCTGTCCCCAATTCTCGAGACCTTGATAGGACGGATATGAATCAGTCACTATGATTGAACCTGGAGCGATGTTGTCCACTATCAATTTTCGAAAAGCGGCAGCAGTACGATCCGCTGTAACTTCAATAAAAACCCTCCCCGTTTCCTTTTCTATACCGCCAAAGGCCCATACGGCTTTCTCCGCAGGCCGAACCCCGGGCACAGCGGCACGTTTCTTGGCCAGATGTGCCTCATCCACTATCACTTCTTTATCTTTGCCACCTAATTTCCGTTTACCTCTTTGCACCTCCGCGGCACAGACTTTCCGCAGGCGATTGCACCATAGTACAGTTGATCGACTGCTAATATTAGCCTCATGTGATATCTGGGCTTGCAACGCATCATGTGCCCAGAAATAACACAAAATAATTAACGTTGGTAAATCTAGTTTGCTTTTGGTGAATATAGAATGCGTTCTTATCGCTAACGTAGTATTACAGGGAGTACATCTCCAACGAAACCCGTCATCTTGTACGGTGGTCTGTTCTTCTTTCATCGCACGCGAGCATTTTCGGCACCTCATCCTCTCTACCAATAGTCCGTGCTCTCTCATGAATAATATACAATTCCGTACGCTATGAAGAGCTCCCGAGTCCACCAGCTTCAAAATGTTGTAATTTCCTCTCACCAAATCTGTGTAAATAAATTTGCAGGGTATGCGCAGTTATTCCATGCAGATGATTATCGCCCCTTGTGAGGAGAGGTAGGTGATTATCTCCTTCATGATTGGTCAAAACTCAAAGTCGCCCCATATAAACTTCTTTGGACAGCGCACCTTCTCTCCTATTCCGGGCTTTAAATTCATCTGTTCCGTATATAGTGCAAACACACTTTAGGCCCGGCCAAATTCCATCCTATGTGAAACACAAATCAACACACACTGCAACACCGCACTCAGCAAAACCCGTGTTCCCCACTCATACCGGATTTATTCCTGGCGTTTACTATATTAGACCCTCCATTTCTATAAATTATGCGTATTTTCGTGGGGAAAGGGTATCCAATTATCGGATATACGGCAATATTAAATCGCGCACCCAGCGCATTTTTTTTTTGAAAAAGTGGCATAAATTTCAAAGAAGTAGGCCTACTTTAATTTATATTAATTCACGAAATAAATTTGGGCCCCTTCGAGCTCACCCCCTACCCAATTTGGGGTTTGGGGTGCGGCAGTTACGGTCCTGTTCCCCCACTACCCAGCACTTTTGTAATCACAGAGCAGCTATTTGCTGGTTAGATTACACAAGACACACAACCACACCAGTACGCAAGACAATCGCCCATAACTGCAACACAAAACGTATTGTGAACCGATAACAGTAACGCTCAAAATTTCGCGAAAGCGTTATTGCACGTCAAACTAGTTGTGCTGGATGCGTTTGTGACGCCATGATTGGCCATCCAGAGTTTAAAATGAGGTTCATGGAACAACAGGCAATATAATTTTCGCTCCCAACATTCCAGAGCAGTTAACTGGTAACGGTAATTGCGCATGTGTCTCCGTGAATATGTAGACTGTCCTGTATATAATTTTGAGCAAATGCGTCTATTCCCCACCAGAAACCATTGAATTCCCCACCAGTTGGGAATTCCCCACCATTTGGGAACCACTGCATCAGACATATATGTATTCTTTACATCAATTTCGTTGCTGTAAATATAATTGATTGGTTAACTAAGCGCAATTCACTGACATCCTAAATGTAGTGTGTTTCGTTCTTGCTATTGCGTGATTTCGAACAAATATAATAGCAGAGAGTCAATAAAAATTCACAAACGAAAGGCTTCATATTTCAAGCAAATAATTTTTGAAATTGTTAAGGTGCATGCTAGTTCAGAGCTGAGATTCTTTCCATACTGCCAGCGCGTTGCCGAGAGTGGTCCAAAGTTGAAAAGCAACGAATTTCAATCGAAGACTCGTGATATTGACGTGAAAAATTGTAATAAATGGAAAAAGTTCACAGTGCAGAACCTAACAAGGTTCGTTTGTGAACCCGAACCTCCAAATTTCCGAGGCTCTCATTCACACACAGAACTCGTGTATCAACCTAACGTTCACACCATCCCTATAGTTGCAAGTAATATGTGAATCTCATTTTCTCAGCTAAAAATCTTTGAATCTCAGTTGTACATGCAAGGTATATGCAATCAGGGTAGGTCCAAACTCCATTGAATAACTAACTGCGTTCACTAAGGTTTGCGCAAACCTAGGATCAAACATGAATTGACTCATCACATATCCAAATCCAGTAAAATATATGCCTCATCAGCTATACAGCAGGGGCGTGAAACCAATGGCCTACGGCTTGTAGCGAAACTGGTGTCTTAATTGACGTATAGACTGGTAAGTTTAAGATAATCTCAAGCGGGCGAATTGATGGCACAGACACAGTAAAACTGCTATGCATAGGCAGACTGTTCATATACAATATACATATTCTCTGACAATAACCTGTCTACGTTTTTTCGAGTTTCGTGGGTACCTCCAGGTATTAGTAATCGGTACGTGTGCTGAGGTCCGATTTTATTGACAAGTCTCACAATTACTGTCACCTACTTACAGTGAGTTGATAAGACTTTGAAACTACTTGAAATCCTATGTGAGGCCATGGCACTGTCGCGTTACTCATTTCAGATACTCTTATTAAAATATCTGATACCTCTTGGCTACAGAACAGTCAATATTGACCGCTAAACCTATATCCTATCTTTATCGTATCACAACATTAATTTTACATTAATTTCCCGGCGTCGTAGTTTTATCATAAATGACCGATTCTTCCACTGCACTAGAATAAAAGCCGTAATCCACATCGGACCCGTTCCCAGAAAAAGCTCATAGACCAGTCGAAATAGTGTTATATTCAAACCAATTCCTGTCTGAGAGCGCGAGATCCTTTCGGTCGACTTCAACGCTCCATTCATGATGACGTCGGGTCGGATAGGCGATGATAACGCAAATTTATTCACAATATAAAAGCAGCGAGAACAGTCAATATATGGCGTACTATTCAACGGTAAAGTGAAGTTTGTACCTCCAGCTGTCTCTTTCGTTCATTTCAATATGAACATTGAACATATTACTCGAGTAAATATTAAAGTTGTGAAGTAATTTGTTGAATCGATAGCAGACGATATAGATAACAGTAAGATCTTGGATGATTTCACACCTTATTTAAAGTTAACTTGCAAAGTATTAATTTTGTTTTCAGGTGACCAATGAAATTATTACTTCGCAAGTGGACGTTCAATAAAATGTGAAAGCAACCGCTATGTTAAAGTCAACAAGTAATTCGAGCGCGTGATTTTTTCAGTGTCCACATTACCTTTGAATGCACGCTTGCTGAACATTAAGTCCAAATTTTTCATCAGACTTGCTGCTCACTCTCATCGACTGCCCCCAGAATACAAATTTTTGTCAAGAGTATGCAGCATTATTATCATTACATCCGTGTGAGTTTTCAAGCCATTCAGATATTGAATTGTTCAAGGTAAATTATGTTTTCATTAAACACTAATGAACCATCGCGATTTTTGTGGGACATGAGCCATAAAGGTGAAGTCCCCCTGGTTTAGAGCTTTATTGATTTTGTTCTACTTGTAATAGGTTAAATAAATCCTATACTTGCGAAATCTTGCTGTGACCCTGACCATCACATCACAAGTTTTCGAATAACAGCCGAAAGGACATGACCAGAAAGCGCAAATTCGCCAAACCATCGCAATGTCACAAGGAAGGAAGAACGCGTTCATGTGAAAGTAGTGAAATGGACATGCGAGTTCATAGCGACGTCAAAGAAACATTTACATGCGAAATTTGTGGTAAAGCATTTACCAGCACTGGTGACATGAAAAGACACATGCATATCCATACTGTAATGACGAAATATCAATGCTATGTTTGCGGGAAGTATTTTCGCAACAATTATACGGTAAAACTGCACATGACAACTCACGGTGACGTCAGACAACAGCGATGCGATGTTTGCCATAAGACTTTTCGTTCAAAATTTGGTTTAAATCATCATCTTCTGGTTCATTCTAGCAGCAGGAAATTTGAATGCGAGATATGCGCCAAATCATTCTTTAGGCACACCAACATGAGAAAAACATATGCAAGTTCATACAAATGTTAGAGAACATGGTTGCGATATCTGTGGGAGAAAATTCCGCACCAAGTCCGAACGAAAAGCCCATTTGGAGTTGCACAGCGACGCAAAGAAACATCGCTGCGAAATCTGCAAACATGTCATTCCAAGGACAGTTTACAATATCTTATTCCCATTCATTCCGGCTCGTGGGAATTTGAATGCGAGATATGTGGCAGAGAATTTCGTCACCTCGGTGCTATGAGAGGCCATATGAGAGTTCATCCAGACGTCAAAGAATACAGTTGTGATATCTGCGCGATGACCTTCCGTCATCACAGCGGACTGAGAAGTCATTTGGTATCGCACAGCGGTATAAAAGATTTTGTTTTCGAGGTTTGTGGAAAATAATTTTCTTGCGGCACTACTTTGAAAAACCACATCGAAATACATCTCGATCTTAAAGACTTTAAATGCGATTTATGCGACCGAGCATTTCGTGAAAAAGGAAGCTTAAACGCCCACATGAAAGATCATGCCGATGTGAAAGAATTCGTTTGGTACATTTGTGGAAAGGCATTTGCCTTAAAATCTGCCATGAACAATCACATAAAAATTCATACTGACATCAAGAAATACAAATGCGATATATGCGGAAAGGATTTTCGTAAAAATGGATCTTTGCATATACATATGGTATTTCACACTACTGCAAAACAAGAAATATGCGATATGTGCGATAAAAAGTTTCATCTTAAATCACATTTGAAACATCACATGCTAATTCACTTCGATATCAAAAGGTTTGGCTGCGTGAGTTGCGGGAAAACATTCATCTGTCGCAATTATTTGAAAAGTCACGTGTAGCTTCATTTCCGCGCCAGCGAATATGGTTTTTAAGTTGTTGGAAAGCACTTCCATAAAAGAGGCGCTTATGATAGAAAGAACACCTAGGAATAGTTGTTGACAAATTTAACAACCCGACGTGGTTACAGACGTTCGAACGCGCTCCAAATACCGACATGACCGTCTTTGGTTCGGGGCCGTTGAGTTGTTGAAAGTCACTACGAACGTTATTTTGATGACACGACGCAACGTCATGAGATTTATGGAAAATGATTCATGGTCTATGGATGAGGAAAAAGGGCTCGCCTCCTTTCCCATTCGAATTATTGACTTGCCCGTCGTTGGGTCATGTGATCTTAGTTCGTTGTAATGAATTCGTGGCTTTGCGTCACATTTGCGAACTTTTCGCCCTTCCCCTAATTTTCCTAGTTGCAAAAATTTACATGCTAACGACGCTTATATGCACATCAATTTTATAATTTTAGAGCATGACATTTATTACTACATATACCTTTTAAGTCGACTTTTGTGAAAATCCGCCACCCCAATTTGCGCCAACAAAAGTAGCTCGTACATTGAAATTTATTCATCTGTTCGCCTCGATTAGTCGAATTTCCGTGCAGCTAACAATATATTTGGTGATACGATTGTTGATTTGCAATGTTATTTTCAATTCTCTAGTAGGCCTAGTTGCTGACTATTACCCCTGCCTTGTGATAGCCGAAAATATTCTAGCTTTTATCAATATGAATATATTATTTAACTGTATACTGAAGATTTCAGAACAAAATTTATAAAGAAAGAATGAACTACATGTTTCGATTCCGTTTTCGCTACGTCCGCATATCCAGTGCCAACTCAACAATAGCAGATCTAATGCGAAGCTCAATTAAATACAGCGGCGTAGGCTAATATGTCCGTATAGGTCAATGGTTTATACCGAGCATTACAACAGGAAATATTTGCTTGATCACGTATAAGTAGAGCTCATTTTACGTTCCATAGAGGCCATCAATGCTGAATGCTCTGGAAGCAGAATGCGTACAAGAAACGAAAAGTAACCGATGAAATTCGACCATTCAATGAATAACGAGTGCGGAAGTATTTGCTACTGAATTATAATGGGTAACCTTAAACCGAATGCTGAAAACAACTTGTCATGAATAAAATCCCGGATAATATAATCAGCCGATTTTAGTGATCATTCTCAGGGTTCCTCATGCATCATTCGACTGGTGTTGTTATTGAATAAAGAAAGTGCAACCGGAAGTTGTCAACGCATAGCTTTTGTTTCTGCCAAAGTATAAGTATAAACGTTGTAATATATTTTTTGGTCACATCTACGTAGAAGTGGCGATTCCAGGTAGGTATCTCAATGAAAAAACAATCAAGCAATCAAGCCGGTTTGAATAACTTCTGCTTCCGTATATGCTACGACCGCTCGAGGTTGGCTTTAGAATACACATCACTTTAGGTCTCGGAGTCTTAATACCCACGTGAAGGTGTGTTGCTCCGGTGGATTTACTGGACTTATTAAGGATACTGGTATAGTACAGTGAATTGCGATGACAAACGTGGTGCGGCTGAAAATAGTAAAAATAAATTGACTCGGAATAATTATGATAAATTCAATAGGAAATTTCAGTGCAGTGGCTCAAGAACTTTTGTCGTTGCGACGCATTTGTAAAAACTGGTATTACTTACCGATATAACCGTAGCTTCCATTGTAACTTCTACTCGCACCAGACATAGTGAATTAATATTTTCGCACTATTATTACGTAATCAAGAGTCTGGTTCGAAAGCGGGTGTAATGTAGGTTTGCCATGTTCCCGGATTTTTCAGGACATGTCCGAAATTTTCGTGGTCAACCATGCTGAACTGTACGCAATGCAAGAGCATTGCATTTTATTCGGCATTTTCAGCTTCTCAAAGCTGTACGCTTTAAACCTGTATGCAACTCGTATAGGACTTGTCAAAAATTGTTGACTATCTTTGGACGGACATGAATAGAAATTGGTTTTGGGCAGTGTTTCTACACCATTTCAGCGCTCGTACCCCATTGAGTTTTCAATAAATTTTCTCGTACCCCTGTCCATTTTCAACACAACTTCTGATGGTATCAATAATAAAATAAAAAAGACCAATGATCAATGTTCCCTCTGAGCAATTGCGCGGTGCTGACACGGTCTCTGCGCACAGATAATTTAAGTTGAGCACAAAAAATGCGAAGTGATGACC
>ATSW01120083.1:0-13924 GCA_000444245.1 Botryllus schlosseri
AAAATTTGGGGGGCGATGATCGGTGTTGACCTTGAAAAGGGGGCGATGGGGCGAAAAAGGTTGGGAACCACTGGCTTACACGGAGGAGATGGCGAGGAGGAGCCTAGATAAAACTGAAACACTTGGGTAGGAATTGTGGAGTCGACCTCAGTCGAAATCGAACCCCCAAGCTATTGGTGTTGCAGCTGTGGATTATACCACTGTGTTATCTCGCAACACCGGAGTCCAGACAAACCTCCGACCCATAGAGGCACGGCAGAGCCGAGACTCGAACCAACAGCCATTGGTGCCGTGACGATGTCGGTTACTAGCACACTCACACTCACTTCCCCCGTGTTCACAGTTGAATTTCCTGCATTCCTCGCAACGCGTACGCAGGGATTTCTCCATATTACGACAAATACAAACGGAGAATAGAAATCTACCAACTTATATCTTCGTTAGAGCCACCGTTTTAGGGGTTTATAAGTGTATCTGACCTATCAATATTAGTGTTTTGGCCAATTCATGTTGAAGAATAAAGATGTTGCTCGATTAAAACCCCCATGATGTGCAATATAATGTAATACAGTAATATATGTATTACATGATAGATACTAAAGTATTCAATTAAAAAAAAAGGGCATTAATTTTCCGGTAACATTTTTGAATCATCGTCAGCGATCTGAAGGATTGATTCTGATTCCGGCCCGCGAACCAAGTTGAATTTTGAATTCTAGTTGTCTAATTAGAATAATTACAATGAAATGCCGGTAATCTAATACTCATCAGATTTGTCAAAAGTATCTGTGCTCAATCTAATATGCGGTTCTCCTGTAAATCGTACATGAGAACTGTCTATAGTGCAAAACGAGCAAAGCTTACTGTGCATAAATTTGCCATTCTCGTGCTTATAAGAATTAACCGTGACTTGAAATGAACTTTGATTGATTCCATTTTCCGAGTTTTCGTGAATGTAGTGATTCTAATTCGAAAACTTAAGTTGCTACAATTATGATTTTAATCTAATTTGAAAAAACTGATACATTTTCGAATTGTCTAATTCCGCGAAGGACAACCGTATAGGATCACAGGAGCGCCAAATATCAATGATAAACTTGTTAACGGGGGACTTCGCATCGCGAAAAGTCTAATTGGTTTTTATGCGACCATTGTTTGCTAGTCAAATAAGAGTGTTTGCTTTTCTGGTCGAGAGAGGAGATGGTGTTTTTCGGCGTTCGCGTGTCGAAATCGACATCTGTAATAAGGTCGCGTCGGTTCGTCTGTTTACCATATCCAGATTACAAATTACAAAAGCAAATATTTTATATATGTACATCTAAAATTGGGGTCAGTTAGCTCAGATAAGCATCAGTACCTTTTGCGGACACACAAGGTTTCCGAACTGCACATCTGTGCTGGTGGCGAAATTATTGGTATGCAGGCGTGGCCACAATAATTACAGGGTCCGTGCGACATTCCTAGCATGCTTGATATTCGTTAGCGCTCGGTACATTCCACTTTCATATTTTTAAAGCCGAGTGGATCAGCTTTCATTTCCTACATAATCTGTCCGTTTTATAAGTATCAGGATTTCGTAGCGAACCGATATGCCGCGGTTGTGTGACCACAATTATTAGGTTTTATAAAAGTTAGTATGAGGTTCCGTTGCTTGCTTCATCCAAAACTTGACTTCAAACTAGACATATCTAAAATGATTCACCAATTAGATATACCACGAGCCGCATCATTGCTCAATAATTGATTGATTTAGCCCCCTTCGAAACTTTAACGTCGCTATATTACTGTAAATCATACTAATATAGGGGTCATAAGCCAGGGCTTCGCAATGTAAGCTATGTGACGGGCAAGTAGTCGACATCAGTTAAGGGTATCGAAGTCGCCATAAATTGCTCAATCCCCCAAAATCCCCTAGGCCCGGATAATGGTTTCAGTCATGCGAGAATTCTATGTAGCTCAAACAAATCACGCCCCACTATTATGTAGCTAGAAGCTATCGGTTGAAATCTAATATATTGCTGTATATAGAATGAATGCTACAGTCCACAAGAAAGTCTTGCACCACAAGAGAAAAGTTGGCGACACAAACATTGACTTCGGAGTGACTTTTACTCGGTTCGCATTACGGAAACTTAGTTTCGGATTTGGTTTTTGTCCCTGACGCGATACCTCTAAACAATAGAACGCACCTTCGCAGAACATGAATATATGTTTTATAAGTAATTCACTGTAAACAGTTGAGGTTAATAAAAAGACTGAAGTAACAGTAACTACTTCACTTTCAGTGCGGGTCGCGCCTCGTCGAAGTATCAATTAGGATGAGCTCTCATATGACGGATATCTGCTTTCACTACGATGCTTTCGGCTGGTGCATGCATGGAATTGAATGTCGTTTCTCTCACGAAGTGGAACCTCACCATGTAGATATTGTTTTCGCTGTAATAGATCCCAGAACTGCAGACATTCGAAATGATGTGCATTTCAATTTCCCTGAAGGAGGTCCAATGAAAAAGTATCAAATCAATAAACGATGGATACCTAAATCGGTTAGGCCAGGGGATTTAGTCCGTCTTTCAGTGTCCGAAAAGAGGTGGCCAGACAAGAAACAAATCGTCAGAATAGATAGTGTAATGCATAGAGTCACAAACCACCACCTACGCATAAGAGATAACGACTGCCTGGTTTTTGGAACGTACAGCTCCTGCGACTTGGAAGATCAATGCAAAATGAGACACCACTCCGAGTATGCAGCTGAGCAGTCCTTTCATGTAGCCACCGTCGTCACAATAACTCCATGGCCGTGCAATGATTCAAGACAGTGCATAGTGAGTGTTAAACTCATTGAAAACGGTTCGACCAAGTCCTATTACATTCCACAGTCAGATTTATGGCATATGAACGGGGCAAGGGATGGTGACTTCGTCGTTATTCAAGAATCGCAAAGAGTGAACTTGAAACATAAAAACAGATTACATTATGGACGAATTGCCGCTGTCATGGGTAACGCGGTAAAGATGAGCGATGCAAAGCTCGCTGTTGAGAGGAAATTAAAAAGAGGATTTCTGCTTCTAGAACAACCTGGAACGAAGCATCGAGTAACCGCGTTCTCCGTAGAACAATGCCGTGTGCTCGAGTGCAAGCGTATCGGGATTCACGCCGCAGCGGCGTCGCTATGTAACAGTCTTGTAA
Organism: Botryllus schlosseri; assembly: GCA_000444245.1. Taxonomy (NCBI): domain Eukaryota; kingdom Metazoa; phylum Chordata; class Ascidiacea; order Stolidobranchia; family Styelidae; genus Botryllus; species Botryllus schlosseri. The sequence continues at coordinate 3,190 of ATSW01120083.1, forward strand.
AGCTTGATAACTCATTTATACCCCATCACATGCGAAACGGAGAAAATAATTCGAAGGAGCATTTTGATATCGATTCGATTCGCTTTGGTTTGTCCGTATACGTCCACTCTAAATGCGACGCAAAAGAAGACCCTTCACCTATTCTGACACCGGTGTTCGTGGAGCGCGATGACTGTTTTCTCTTTCAAGAGCATCATGATAAGCGTTACTCCACTTACATGGGTGATATGTGGCAAGCAGTATCTGGACAAGGCTTCCCGATGGACGAAATCACCCAATCATTAGCAGCAGGACTCCTGGTTGACTTCCCAAATACATGGAAGGAACGATTTATAATTTTGAAAATGAAAGAGCTCTACAACAACCATATCACCGAATTCATGAGGGGGCAACGTGGAAAATTCATTATCGCGACAATGAAGTCTGAGGTTAAGGTACGCGCTGACGAAGATATTGCCATACCATGGAGTTACGTCGGGGAACTTAAAGACCAGCTGATAACGTCCGAAGCGGTAGAAAGTGAGAAACTTGCGTTTGCCCTGTGTGCCGTGAAGCGTGCAGCAACAGACTTTTGGGGGGACAGATCAGACAGATACACCATGGATGTCGTCCAGTGCGAAAAACTACAGGACAACACTACCGTGACAATGACCTCACCGGTTTGGCAAACGACAAGCTATGTCAATCAACAAATCGCAATGTCAATGATGATACCGAGCGAGCCAAGTATTTTGTACACGAAGGATGACTTACTGGGTATGATTGTGTCAAGGCTTACCACCCCGACCCTTTTCAAAACCGTCGTTCGAGATCTCACCAGGACTAAAGTCCTTCTTCATTTCCGCGGGATTCACGGATTGCGACGGGGGAATAGAAAATTCAAGCTACGCCGCATATTCCCTTCGTTTTCCTGTCAAGAAAACGATTCAAGCACAGATGGAGATCAGATTTCTCCCGAAACTCATGGACCAGTTGATATTCTGTCATTAGATTTAAAATCACTCACAAGCGATCAGTATTGCAACTCGGATTTGGTTCACTTGACTAACGAAGAAGTTGCGGCGTTTGGTAATGCAGCGGTCGATGCAGTCAGACATCCAAATGAGCTTCGACATGCAATATCTGAATTGCCGACTGATCACAATTCGTGCGCGCCTTATCAAAAGTGTGATAACGGGACGAGGGCGACTCTGAGTCGCGGAGTGGAGTTGCAGCTACAGTCTGCAGCAAACGAAGCATCAAAACTACGTTTGTTGAGAGTCGGTACCAATTGCCATCTGTGCTTGTTCCATATCCTGTCACCGAGAAATGCATTCAGGTGCGAGCGGCAGGACACGAAGGAATTCATCACAGCCAATGATATAACTCTAATGAAAGAACGAATCCGAGATGAATGTTTGAAAACCCACGTTGTGCAGGATGTCAATATCAACTGGAAGGGTTGCTACTACTCCGGAGGCACATTTCGACGCCCTGCAGCTAACATCGACGCAAAATATCTCCTTTGCATCCGTAAAGAAATAACAGACGAGAGATCAGAGGTGTCATTCGTGTGGACATGCCACGGCGTGGTTTCCGAAGTCACAGAAGAAAACGTGACGTTCATGACAACCAACCTACTGCAATGTCGAAGCCCGCATGATTGTGCGAGTGGCGGAAGTGACGACCCGAGTCGCGGTTTCGTGGTTGAAATCATTGATACCAACGCTGATTTAGCCAGAACTGCGCAAAATTGAATTGAATTAATCACGTATAGGCTATAGGCACAAAACATCTCACATTAAAATATTTATAGTAATAACGTTCGTAATTTCGACTCTTCATTTTGAATTCTCTGTAATTCCAAAAGCATTGCCGATTCTTCATCTACCATCATTCTGCAATCGACAAACTCTTCGTGTATTGTATAGGAATAACAATGTTAGTTTCTTGCTGAATTTTCCATAGTTTACTTTAATCGCTATATGTTCTTGGAGGGGAGATTGCTTCCTGGATTGTGTTAGCATTTACCAGTTTTACTGTGAATAAAGATTAATATTATATCAATGTACTGTGAATAAAGATTATTATTATAATAGTGTACTGTGAATAAAGATTATTATTATCATAAAAATAATGACAACACCACGACTGTATTATTGCTTCACGGTGGCATACCGCACAAATAGATTGCCCTGGCCTAGATATTTGCAGTGTGGGCCTACTCAATATTATTGTAGCAGAGTGCTTAACGGACTCTACATTGTCCATTACATCTGTCTCGAAAGATTGGTTAGTTTGCTGTAGAATCAGTACATGTCGAAATTACTGAAAGAATGAAGTGATGCTCTCACGACATGATGCGCGGAAATTTCGCAACTTGGCTCCGGTTTCGTCCAACACATCGCAAATCGCATATTGAAGTTAATTTGAGAACAAATACAGAAAATTGCATTCGAAACGAATCAACATCTACGTCTACGTCTTTTCGAAAGTTGGTTTCCGTAATGATTACTGGACTCTAGATCAGAGGTGGGCAATCTTTTTATTATTCACGGCTGCATTTCGATTACTCATGTAGCCTACGGCAGTATTCCAGGACGTGGCCGCAATGAATTAACGCCAAATACCCATGTTGAACTGTCCATTTCCGGGGAACTCCGGACTAATCTACTTTTTCATATCGGCTTACTGTACGCGCCGAAATCGAGAGTGGTCATGTTATGAATTGTTAATGGGAACGACATTGTCGCGCCAAGCGCTAAAAATCTTTCAGTTTGACGAATCAATTTCATCATTATTATTAGTAGTTTCACATATAACTGTCAAATATTTATCCTTTCTTAGCCCGTGTGATCAGATGAGACTTCATGGAGGGGGTGCTTTCGAAAATTGAGGGCAAGTTATAAATGATAAGGCATCTTCGGCTGAGCCAATTGGTATTGGTCACTTTGTTGCATGCTTTTATTTCTTGACCTCTCATCAGGATTGTCGGTATAGTGCAAAGACGTTGGAATCGCCCAAACGTACCAGAAACAAATTTCTTTCGTGAGGAGCGCGCGATTCCAAGTTGGTACTTGTATATGTGGCGCATCCTTTTCCTCTGCTGTTAACGTCTACTGAGGGGCTAATAGGCGCCGAGTTACGGGGTGGCGGGGTGGCGCAGCCACCCCCATGCCATAATTATGGGGTGGCGGCCACCCCATACAAAATGCCTAAACGTCCGCCGTCTGTGCTGTCAATTGGCGAGTCTTTGATTATCGTGTAAATGCCAACTATTTACTATTAATCGATACCCGCTCGGATAATTGAATACGCAGCTTAAACTAGTGCTTAAAACGCCCCAATAAATTGTAATCCGTCATTAGTAATCATAAAATCGAAGCTACCTCGTTTGCGACGTCGATTTCGACACGCGTGCTCTGAGAAACACCAGTTCTCTCTATCTGGTCCAGCTAATTCACGTTCTACTTCTCTCAATTAAATTGTCTTTGCGCGCATATTCGTTTACAAAATAATTCTTGACTTAGTTTCGTGATATTCTTTTTAATTGGACCGCGATATAGGAAAGTGTGTTAGTGTATGCCTGCGAAATGAAAGTCATTTCTGCGCAAAGTGCGCATAGTGGGGCAGCATAGCAAACCAATTGTGCATTTTGTGATACAAGCACCAAATTTGGCACACATGTATATTAACATGTTGTGAACATTTTCAGATATTGAGCCACTCGGAATTCTCTCTTTATGTCCGCCATATTGGATTTCAAAATGGCCGCCATTTGAAATCTGAATTTGCGATTATGTCTGGGACAAATGCTACTATTGACTTCATTTTGGTGTCAAAATGTATGTTTTTTGGGTCAAGGAATTCAACGGTACCAATTTCACAATCCAATGCTCAAACCAATGCACAGTTCTAATGCACTAATCTAAATCAAATGCACAAATCTAAAATTCTAATATGCAAATCTAAATCAAATGCAATCCACAAACCTAATCCAATGCACAATCCAATGGTACGAATTCCGACTTAATGTTATCTTTCATAATCTGTTGTATAATTGCAATTACAACTTATCTAGGAAATATTTGATTGAACACGATACTTTGAAAAGAATGATTTTATGCAAGCATGTTAAATGGGTGTAAAAGTCTTATGTCTGTAAATGTCTTAGGTACAATTCTGACATGCTACATGGTCTAAAATCTGAGGCTAGGTGTATACTGACATTCTACAATGGTCTGGTATGATAGGTATCTGAGGCTAGGTATATATCGGTACTGAGCATACGCGTACATAAACAGTGTCATGCTAACAAGTTCAACACTGCCACAAGTACATGTATGTTGTGGACTCATCGTCTTGTGCAGTCCCCGTCACACACACAGAGGGCTGTGCACTGAAGGCCAGCCTTCTTGCATTTGCAGCGCTTCACACACCCTTTCTGGCACTTGCAAGAAATCAGCTCAATGCAGCTGTGAGCTGCCTTAGGTAGCCTGGTCCAGTATGGTGTGTACTGTCCTCCAGTCATTGACCAACCCCAGTTGGTTGGTGGAGGGAGCTCAGATGCTGGCAGCAATATCTGACCCCACACATATCCACTATGATACACTGCCCTCTTGACATGTTCCTCTAAAGCTGCCTTCGTTGGAGGGATCAGCTGCACATCGTTCTTCCTTGCAAAGAGTTTCATCCCGGCCGTGTCAATGTCCGTGCATTTGCTGGTTCGATCATACAACAAGATCACAAACCTCTCGATGATGCACATTGCATCATTTGGTATGTCACGTGGTGCGGAGGACAGCAGCAGCAGCGCCTCAGTGAGTTCTGGCAGTACCGTCCAGCCTGCCCACGCAGTCTTCTTGCCATGTCTGGCAAAACTAGGAACAGTGTCGCATCCAGTTAGAGCGTGGAACATTGGCAGTGCACGAGCCTTTTCTGGCCCCAGTCCAGCTACAATTTCGTGTGCTGCTACGTATCGGAATCTTTGGCCTGTTCCGAATGCCAGCCACAGTTCTTCTTATGGTTGCAACTCCTGTACCATGGACACTGCCAGTACCACAACATCGGTGGCTACAGTCCGGATGACTATTGAGTGGTGCCCATGCTTTGCTGCATGAGATGCATACAGCAACATCCGACTGTCAGCCTCTTCATGGTTGCATGGGGCGAGTGAGGTCAGATCGGGTAGTAGTGGCTTGCTGAGTACTGACTCTCCATCAGTAATGACCAATGGCTTGTCTTCCTGTTCAAACTATTCAATGAGAGCTGCTGACAGAAACTTGAACAGCTCGGTCTTGTTGCTGTCCACTCGTAGGAAATTTTGCCAGTTTCCTGGTATGGATGCGGCGGCCACCACACGTCTCCGCACGTCTTGTCCCCGCTTTGCACGTGTACTACCTTTCAGTGAATCAGCAAGGTAAGTATCCCAGACCAGATCCAGGCGTTACACTGTTTGCAGCTTCGTAGACATATATGGGATGAAGATCTGATGTGCATACTCTTCAAAGGTCTTTAATGCAGCCGGCTTCAGCATCTGGACTATGGCCGCTCCATCAAGCACTATACAGGTAGGGACAGGAGTCTCTGTCTTGGGGTCGGAGACTTCTTCCAAGCAGGTGATGAGATCATTCTTGGTACCAGTGAAGAGGTTTCCACCAGCAGACAGTGCAGGAGGACATGCCTGGTTCTCGTGACGAAAGAACTCCTCAAGGTTTCCATCCCTCGTCTGGCAGCTAATGTACAGGCGTGCGAAGAGTTCACGGTCATTCTTGACAGAGGTGAGCTGTTGCTGACTTTTGCTCTGATTTCTTGGTGTTGAAGTGTTGAACACCTTCAGTTTGTTACGAGGAATGGGGTCGTCCACTGCCTTTGTTCTGTCCAACAGACATTCTCTGGTGAAAGCCTCGAACTGCTCTTGGCCAATCCTCTTGGCATTCATCACGGTCTCCACGGCAGCAGGGCCTGTGATGTCCTATGTGTCCAGTACGACTAGATCCTGACTCTCCACCTCGAATGGGTTGCCCATCTCCTCTATGACACCGACGAGAGAGCGAACATCTTTCACAAATGAGGCCTGTACACTTGGCGTCTGATCGTGATGACGTGTGTCTGCTGTCTGCCGTCTCCAGTATTGGTTCCCGTCCTGGAATTCTTCTATCACCCTAGCAACTTCTGGTCCCGCAACCATCCAGCGACGAAGGGCACTAGAGTTGTTGGTGAGCCCAACTGCGCCACCGTCTCCTTTAATGCAGGCATTATTTTGCTCATGTGCCTGGTCAATCGGGATTGAAGAGAACACCGTCTGTGTTTTCTGAACTGTGAAATGGCCGTCACTGAATTTCCTGGCTACGTCTGGGTGTTTGGTAGTGAGTTCGTCCATGTCCTTCACGTGCACTGGTATCCACCTAGCATAGTTGGTATGATCTAGTGCGTGGAACCAGGTGACTAGCTCTGTCAGAGCATCGAGGTACATCGTCAACGATCCCTGCCTGAGAGAACGCACATGCACTAGAACCAACAGTTCTATTTCCAGCACAGTTGCCCAGTAGCGAACCTGGGGGATGTTGTCTCGTCTCTGGCGACACCAGTCTTCAAACGCGGGAAGGTCCTCTCCATCCCTGGTTTCTCCCAGACAGCAGTGGTTGTAGGCATGGTGTTGCAGAATGTACAGTGCTGTTGCAGTTACTTGATGTGCTCTTCTTGTGCGCAACACCACCACCACCAGAATCGAGTCATTAGACTATAATAACGACAAATGTAGATCGATAAGTGGCCATGTAATGGGAAGCCGCCATTTTCAAATCCAATATGGTGGCACATTGGTAAAAATACGAATTGCAGATTGTTATCATTGGATTCCTTGACCCAAAAAACATACATTTAGATACCAAAATAAAGTCAATAGCAGCATTAGGCCCAGAGATAATCGCAAATGTAGATTTCAAATGGCGGCCATTTTGAAATCCAATATGGCGGACATGAAGAGAGAATTCCGAGTGGCTCAATATCTGAAAATGTTCGCAACATGTTAATATACATGTGTGCCAAATTTGGTGCTTGTATCACAAAATGCACAATCCTTTTGAATATTTCGGCTAAACCGCCCCACTAGCATATTCAACTGCAAACAATTGTCGCGATGTCAGACTCGAAACCCCATTGTGCTATACGCAAGTTGAGGAATTACTGATTAGATACACGCTTTCTCGTTTGCTATCATCTCTAGGCTGCTAATTCTTGTCTGCTTTATACTCTCGTATTCCCTCGAAGAAACTGATCAGTGTTTGATTTGTTATTCTTACTGCGCATTGTGCAGTGCACAGCGTTGAATTATGTTGTCAAATATTGATGCAACAAGAGATCCTCGGTGGCGGAAATTCTGAATTTATTCGATTAGTTTGAGCGGGAGCCTTCTATGTTCCAACCAACTTCGCTGGACGGGCTCTATGGGGCGAAACCATGTCGCGGATCGAATTTCAAACCATCGGGATTTGCATTTCTTTTGATAAGGTTGCGGCATGCGCCCATATTGCTCTTGCTGCAATAACACCTGCATGGATAATTAAAATCGCACCATTTCACGATCTAAGTGGACTGGCTGATCGGGACTTACGTATGCCCTGACCAGACATGGGGTAATCACGATTAGTAATCGTAATCCATTACGACGATTACAGCATTTTGAAGTAATCGTAATCGCAATCGATTATATTCGAAAAAATCCGAAGTAATCGTAATCGTAATCGACTACTTCCCATATCTAATCGATTTCTTTGATAAATAGCGATTACTTTTTATTTGTACGAGGACTATGACATAAACTGAACATTCGTGAACATGAACAAGGAGGAGATATTATAGACCAGGTTCATTGATGGCATCGACGTCTGATTTTCAAACGCCACTGCTCATTATTACGTCAGAAGTATTAGCTTTTCTCGCTATTGCGTAAGAAGTATCCACACATAGTAAATAAATATTCGATGTACATTGTACGTGCACTGTAGTGTAATTGTAAGAACAACCGCCATGCTGAATATCTGGTTATCAATACACTCCAGACGCCACTACCTCGCAGCAGGATAATAATCACCACTCTGCCTAGTTTCAAATAGTAACTCATGTATTGAAGTTTGGTTATGCTTAGTTAATCGCAGCTTGATCGTTGTTACTTGGCGAGCAGTAGGCCTTTGTAAGTATGTATAAGTACACCGGACAGCGATTTGAAATTTTGTACTCGTCAAATGAAACATTATGATTTCCACAAATAAGTATTAAAACNAACAGCTNCTGATATATATCATCACCGGGCCATTATTTGCCGTTTCTCGTAACGTTAGCTTGCAGTGTCTGTATTAAGTGGAAGGCAGAATTTTATGTTCACTTTATCTTTTTCNCGTATGANTCTACTTGAAACGGGCGCCAATCGTTATTTCGCAATTCTTTACTCAACATTTGGNCCTGNCGCCATAGCCATCCGTTAATACATCATGTTAGCGTGAGTTGTAGCTAGAATCAGGACCAAAATAAGATTTCGTCCCCTACCACAAACTTTGGTCTTGGGCCCGATAGAGTGGTCAATTTTCAGGTTGATGACTGAATTTCTTCAGCAATATTGGTAATTGCATTACATTACTATTCATTNATAATCCTCACACAGCCCCCGATGGTCACTTTTACCGTTAGAGNTGGNAGCACGTAACATCACATANCATATCTGATATATTGTTATAATTACTTTATTGTATGTAGGTATAANTCGTAACCTCCNGTCTGGTATATAATNACAANATATTGTATAGTCGTCAAAACGTATNAGACNAAAACTTTCNTGAGACANGGCACACACAAATTGTCATGTCTTTATTCCTCTGCNGGGGGGTCCCNGGTGGCATTCGTATTGTGGGGCTCCGATTGGACGGAAGGACTATTCGTCACGCCCATCCAGTGTGGCTATTGACAATGGACACATAACTAAAGTTTCGGCTTAGGTCTTTCTTTGGGGGCACACTTCATGAAGTCGTATGCTGGTCGAAACTGCATATGTCTTTTGGTGTGTCGTGGCGCGGTAATGACCGGCACCGAAATGCCTATTTCTTTAAATCAGGCACGCTTTTTTCTTTGGAGGAGACTTATGCATTTCAAAGTCAAGCTATCTGAAGACGTTAAATCGCGAAGCTAGAAGAGAATTTTCAAGTTAATTAAATCTCTCAAAAGATACTCTATAATTTATGTTGATTTACGAAATACTTAACCCCCGTCGAGCTCGCTCCCCACCCTATTGGAGAGTTTGGGGTGCGGAAGCTGCGTATGTGGCAAGAATGCAAATTAGTGGTGCGATAAATCATCTCCTAAGTTGGGCAATGGACATATTATGACGTAACAGGCAAATAACGTAGTTGTTATCACATTGCCTTCTAATCGCAATCCTTAGATTGTCTTCTAATATATCTTCTAAGATTGGTTCCAAGTAGCAAGATAAATGTAATCGTGAGTAATCGTGATTAATTTTCCAATGTAATCGTAATCGTAATCGACTACTTCCTGATTTTGCTGTAATCGTAATCGTAATCGCGTGATTCCGGAGTAATCGTAATCGCAATCGATTACATTCATGAAGTAATCACCCCATGTCTGGCCCTGACTAATATTAAATAGCGCGTTGTCGGTATTAAAACCCTAGGTGCGTAGCCAGTGAGTTTCTCATTTAAAGCTAGAAATCCAGTCCTTGTGAAATGCCAATTCATTAATTCGTATTATCGATGCTGCGTACTGCAAATTATCGAGAAAAATTTTTGTATGCGAAATGCATCATCGATATCTCATGTGCACTATTGGCGGTGGTTTGATTTAGCGCGTCCACATGCAGGCCTACTACCGTCCGCAGAAACGCTTTCGCCAAACAGCAACAATCTCTGAGTCTAATATTGTCTGTGTTTATGTATCTTTTTGATTAAAACTTATGCCCACGTCTGAACAAATTGTGCCCGTTATGATTGTCAAATATGGGCATTTAGGTATGACTAGCGCACCCTGTAATTGTAATTATTGCAGGTTTGCGGCATGTCTACAATTTCGTTATCAGCGCAACCTTGCCGGCCGATTGTATACTGTAAGTACAGTCCGATAAAATTGATCACTGCTATGTATTTTGCACAGTGAACTGATGATGATTTCATCAAACGAACGATCCTTATTAGATATACAAATTCGACCTCATCGTTAGCAACGTAGATTTCATCGCGCGCTCTGAGAAACACCATCTCCTATCGCGATTTGACGACCAAATATCCGTTCACCTTCTACAAATTAAAGTGCATTATTTGCATCGATGAGGGCCGCAAACCGCGTTTAAAATATTTAGTGAATCATTTTTGTGATAAATATTCTCGGAGCGCAAGTTGAACAGTGTTTTATTGTGTGTGCCTGCTAGTTGGAATTTATTCCAGTGCCCATAATATTAATCCAATTGTGCTTTGCGAACGTAACTCGGGAAATGCAGCAATGCAGTCAAAATCGACGTTTTAATCAGCAAACAATTGTCGGGATGTGAGCTGCTTAATACTAAGTAAAAATCCATTGCGTTGGCGGTACAGGATAATTACTGATTGGCTGCACGCGTTTCTAATCATCATTCTTGCCTGTTTTTCGTGCCCAAGAATTGTCGTGCCATGTACTGCTCAGTCCAGCGAGGAATGCCGAATTCGCGGCAATCAATGACCTAATTTCGCAATCATCTCAGCTGAGTCGCGTC